>LUCG01296216.1:0-11498 GCA_001633085.1 Carthamus tinctorius
TGGTTACAAAAAACGTTATATACATAATGACCAGCGGCGAAGCGCGGGTATCAAAACCTTGTTGGGTAACAATGAAAATAAATAGAGGTCCGAGGTTTGATAAATTTATTTTATTAATTATTAATATTAAGAAATCTCCTAAGGATGTAGTAGTGCTTGACTGCTTGTAAATAGGAGTGACAAGCATCTTCGGGTTGGTGGGTTAGAACACGACCTGTTTAATTAATCATGTCAACATCTCAACCTTAGCTCGTACTTGCCAACCGAACACGACCTGCCTAACCGTTTAACTATACGGGTTTGCGGGTCGTAAGTGAACTGACGTGTCGAATACAGCCTAGCTCAAAACCTTACATACAAACCAAAATAAAATTCGATTTACTATTCTTTTTGGAAGGGTGTCCGGGGCAAAACCCAACTAATCCCCGGCAATTTTGGGGGCTAAAAATGGCCCCACTTAAATGTCCCCAGGCATGCGCACGGGAAGGCTCGAACTCGGTTAGGGCGCTATGAACCCCCGAGCGATAACCAATCCATGCGCTAAATTGGAACTGAAAAAGTAAAACTCAAAAGTTAAAATAAAACTTTGTTGTATAAAAAATATTAAAAAAGATAATCAGGTTGGCGGGTTGACCCGTGGACCCATACCAACCCGAAAACAACCCGCGAAATAAAATATGTTGTCGGGCTAGAAAACTCAACTCAAACCCGTTTATCTTCGTGTTGTGTCGAGAACTGCCACCTCTATTTGTAAATCAGGTTAGGTTTAAAAATATTTTATATGAAATTCTTTGGTTCAACCGTTCAACCAATGTATAGAATAGTTTCTCTCAAATGGTGAGGTTGGGAACTTTGTCAGAATTTATATAAACATCACGTACTAGAAAAATGTAAAAAAAAATGTCTCTACTACAATGACAAATATATAGTTAGATATTTGCAAATGAAAGTATCATGCATAAATAGAAAATAAACAAAAAATTGGGTTTAAAAATTATATTCGTAATAATGTTTCAAAAAAGGGCATTTGGTCTAGTGGTATGATTCTCGCTTAGGGTGCGAGAGGTCCCGAGTTCAATTCTCGGAATGCCCCCTCCATATTCTTTTTAAATTTTCATTTTCACTCTTGGGCTTTTATACATTTCATAAATCGCCCCTATGCTATCCAACAATCTGCAATTTATGCCCCTTGACTTATTAAGGGGTGAACTTATGGTTTCATTATAAATTGACCATTTTCCAACACCTCCTCGATTAGTTTTAGAGCTCATTCATTATTTTAGTAAGAAAGAATGCTAACAAAGTCATTTATCTTTTGTATATGGATTATGGTGTTCGAATCATGTAAAATCAATTTACTTGATTCATGCCATAATAATTTAATAGACTCGGTTCTATATTGTGTAGTTGTGCATACATAAATGCCAATGAATGAAATAACTTTCAATGGCAAATATATATGCTTACAGAGACGGACCAATGAATTTTTTCAAGTAGTGAAATATATTGACTATAAGAACACGAAGCTATATATAATTTTTTCTAAATTAGCATTGCTCTTGTGGTTAACTCCTTGCTTTTTCATACATTGAGTACTACGTTCGAGTCTTTTATCATAACTTTCATATGCCAGGTACTATGTTCGAGTCTTTTATCATGACTTTCGTATGCCAGGTACTATGTTCGAGTCATTTATTTGTAACCTCCAAAAATGCAAAAAACATTTTTTGCTACATAAATATTTGAGGATTGTACATTTACAGATCTGCTGTAGATTTGATGCAACATTGAGAAACTAAAGTAGGTGTCTTCTTTTAGTGATCCAGACATGGACATGCTTAAACCTCTCACAACCCACAACCCACGAAAACCCAAGATAGTAGCAACACATTATACCCAACATCTATAACCCCACTTTAGGTTAATGAGTGTATGAAAGAGAAAAGTTGATATGATGCTGGGGTGGCATTAGGGTTCAAACTTTAGAGGATTGTGGTACTCCCGGTCTTATAAACAAAAAATGTATTGTGTTGTAGGAACTATCATTGAAAAGATTTTTTTTATAAAACCTCCAATCCTTTGAGTTCTTCTAGAAAAATTTTGGTACTTATCTTAAATTTGGTGTAAATTAACACTTTCTTAGCTTTTTAAAATTAAATATTTGATATTTACTATAAATATATAATAACTATTGATATTTAAAATATACATGGAAACCACAAATAAAAGATTCTTATAAAAACTACAATTCCGAACTTTATTTAAGTTTTTAATTTGACGAGTTATAAATGATATGACAAGAAAAAAGTACGAAAAATATCCTTATTAGTACTTTCATTGGAGATGCTCTTACATAAAATGAAGCAAAGTTCAATTTATCCTCAACCGTAACAGCATTACCAAATCGATGAATGATGGAATGCGTAAAATCCAATTCAATACCATATATAAACCAAAAACTAAAATAAGACGAGGTTTGCAAATAAGATCTAGTTTATAGAACCAACAATTCTAAATTCCTTCAAATTCTACCAAAATCCAACCAACTAAAATATCACCTTGAATAAATAAGGGAAAAAAGGAAAACATAGAAAGGGGAGAGAGAAAGACCAACAGAGGAAATGTAAGAGTATTTTTGGAACGATATGAAAAAAAAAATAAAAAAAGACTTCGCTATCTACATCACTTTCTATCCTTTCTTCATTTATATAAATCCATACCCTCTACTTTTATGGGTATCCCTATTGGAGTAAAAGTTCCAGATTCGAATACGAGCATAAGCGTTTCTAACTGAGCTGTATACTAACAATCTAACTAGGTTTTCGTTAAAAAAAAAAAAACTTGTAATACTATAACATCCATTTTTATATAAACTACTACATTTTAACCATGAAATTTCAAATTTTTTTTGCAAAATAAGCATATTTTTAGAATTAATAAATTCAGAAGAAGAAGATGTTTGATTGATGGGTGCCCAAATTGCCGTAAATTACAAAAGCCTGTATATAAAAAAAATCTTCTACCCGAAAAACCCTCGTTTGACGTCCGGCCCCCCGACCTCCCTCCCTCTATCGCCCTGCCCACCACTCTTCTTCTTCTTCTTCTTCTTCTACTTTCAACTATCTACTACGACGCATTACTATAAACTACAATTCTCCACTAAACCCCCAAAACTACACACGGTCTTCACGATCCCTAATCCCCCTTTCCATTCAAATCCTTTTGTCCGCGATCGCAATTGGTTTCTGATCAATCCGGTTGGTTTGATTGCATTTGTGGTCTTTATTTGGAGCAGAAGATTGGTGAGAGATGGAGGATGTCGTGTCCGAATGCAAGGTAATTGTTCAATTGGCTGGTGTTTATTGAGGGTAATGTTAATTGAGTCGTTGAATTTGAAATTTTAGGTGTTGGATTTTTCTCTTTCGATTGGTTTGGGAATGCATTTGTAGTGATCAGGGATGTGATTAGGTTTTTGTTTGCCTATAATGTCTGAAATCGCGTGAGAAAGGTTGGTGTTTTTGGAATTATGTTGTATGTATCTATGTATCATGTGTGTATGAATTTCTATCTGTGTGTGTGAGTATAGAAGAAGAAAGGGAAAACAAGAGCTGGTGCTCATTTCACCTGCATTATTGTACAACTCTAGCATGGTGAGCTAACACTATCATCCTAACATGCAGTGCAGTTGTCCATTCATTACAGTGAAGAAATGGTAGCAGTGGATTGCTATTCATAGAATTTCAGGAACTGATATTCTGTAGTGGAATGTTGATTGGATTGTCTAGTGTGTGTTTGTAGTCAATAACAAGTAGTACATGTGATTGTTTCTTAGATTTTTATCGGGGGTGACTTCAATTTAACAGTCTGCTAGCTTGTTCGTGAATGAAGGCACCGATGGTCTGACAAAGCTAGACGTTTTGTTTTAGTTTGAATCCTAGTAAAAGCGTTACTCTAAGTGCACTTGTAGTATCCAGTCTGAGGAAGAACCATGGAAAAGCAAAATCTGTAGGAAAATTTTCTTTACGGATTTTCTGCAATGTAATGGATTTAGAGTTTTGTTGGTAGTTTAGAAATGTGTTACAAGATTTTACTTTTAAAATTTTGGATTGACCTCTTAAATGAGAATATCGTTAGTGGATTGTAAATATGGGAAGTGAGGGATCAGGGAAGTGAATGAACTTATATATACAATTCAGGATCAAAAGAAGTGCAGGGATAGACCAAGAACTAAGCTAAGTCGAATTCTATGGTTTCGGGCAATTATGTGTTCATCAAGTCAAACCTTGAAAATTAGCTTCTAGAGCTCCTGTCAAATCTATGCTGGCGAGGGTGTCAGCACAATTATTGTCTCGGCGGAAAGGATCTGCTTCTAAGGTTGCTTTATGCTGTTGGCCAAATCTAAGTCATTGTCTTCTGACACAAATGTCATTTACATCCTTAGATAGTTCAAAATTATAAAAACAAATACGTAACCCCTCCATTAAAGGAGTCCTCTCAACAAATGTGAACATCAAGTAATAATGTGTTTCTTTTGCTACTTCTAAATTCTAATATAGAGCAATCACTTCACTAGTATAACATAATACTGTAAATCCGAGGATAAGCTTGAGGACAGAATTTCATATAGGTGAAGGATAGTGTGAGAAGTTGAGTTAATGCCTAATGGTGAGAAGCTAGGAAGTGGATATGAACTCTTCATGTCTTTTAATCTCATCCCTTCCCATGAACTGAGCTTTAGAAAAGAATTGATCCGGTGTATCTCGGTGCATCTCATCCTAATATGCATCCAGCGGTTGTTAACCACTTCTCACACTTCTCACGTTAACCTCCACATCTCACCGGAACCCAACCCATGTCATATAATACCATCAATATGCAATGAATTTGTTTTACTCTTTGTTTGCAAATAGAATTTTCTTTTGAATTGTGGGATTATTAGCCCAAAATATACCAGGGCGCCATATTAATACGTTTTAAGGACTATTGAAAATTCATAAAACCCTTAGGGCCTTGGCCTTAAGGTGCTAATTTTTTTGCCAGTGTCTAGCAGAAAACCTTGGGTTTAATTTACGTACAGTTGAAGTAATCATATGCGCATTTAACTTAGTGTATGTGTTTCATAGGAGCTCCATTATTGTGCTATGTACATGTTTTATATGGTTTCTACTTTCAATAACACCACTAGCCTAATACCTGTGTTTTCATCTTTTAGAAAAAAATTGCACGTTTCAGAATTCAAGAGCTCAAGGATGTCCTTGGTCAGCTTGGTGTTTCAAAGACAGGGAGGAAGCAGGTATGTTTTCTATTGCATTAATATGAGAATTGTAGTTACCTAAGTCCTAAGATTATTTAGTATGTGCTGCAGGGCCGTGTATTTATTGTATATTACCTTTTTGGCTAGCTTATATTAGTTTGACATGAGCTGTATGACTGTACTATACCATATTTGCTTGAGTTTTATGTGCGTTTTTGGTTTTGATAAAAATTAACCTATATAAATGCATTCATATTTTTAAATGCATACCGTTATTTTGTGTAGGATCTCGTGGACAGGATAGAGGCTTTGCTTTCTGGAGAAGGTTGGTCACGGGCATTACTTTCATTTTAGACCTGATTCCTGAAACGTGCCATAAGTTTTTATTCTTTTGAATTTATATTAATGTCTATTGTTTGCTTGTGTTGATTTGAAAATTTTACTACATGTCCATTGTTATTTCAGAGATTTATGTTGGACAAATGGTTCCGTGAGTTATAGAATCATCCCAGGATTCTTGTTTTGTTCTTCAATTGCAAATTTGGTCCTTTCTTCTATACGTCCAACTACTATCAAGTCTAGCCGACGTGGGACTCCAACAGTAACCGTATTCAGAAATTTCATTGTACATTTTGAAAATAATTTTTTAATGATCGAATAACTTCAAACCAACTAGTTTATATTTTTCAAAAAAAGGTCATTTGAGGCATTAGTTCGTATTTTAATTCTTTTCGGGTATCAAATGTAGTATTTTTCAAAGGTGTGACGGTCTCACTTATATGGCTCCTAGTGTTTAAAAAATAATTCTTGTTAACTTGAAGTTATCTGGATCCCTTCTTGTGGTGTTGTCTTTTTCCCACAACATTGTGGGCATTACTTTTGCTGTGTGCTTGTGCTTATGGCAATTGCATGTTTCGGAAAAATCCTTCCTTAAAGTTTGTTGTGATTCTTTCATCATATAATTAGGGCCTCGAACCATACTAAATTAGATGAACTTGTAAATTCGTACCCGTCTCTCTCTTTCTCTTCAGTGATAACTGTATAGCTGATATTGGAAACATAAACTTTGTAGATTGCAGGTTGCAACCTATATCATTTTTTATTTTTACATGCATTTAAGAGCACCAAGTTTTTCTTATCTCTTCATGGGTATATCTGTTTCAACAAAGGAATCTGTTAAGAACCAACTTACAAGAGTGAAGCAAACACAATAATTGGAAGGAAATGCTTGACCTAATTGTACAATCAAAGTAAGTGAACAGGAAACAGAAGACAAAGATCAGACCCTCTTGCAATTAGAGAGTGCTAATCTCTCCCAAAAGAGCTCACTAATTTCTGCCTAACTCCACTCTCCCACCTCACCCCTATATATTAATATCCATCACAAACTCGATACCAAAATTAACCCTTCTAGAATATGCATCTTATTTATGGGACTGGGCTTGAGTTAGTGCCTAACAGAATCATGCTGTTCTCTCATGTATTGAAGCTGTTCTTTGTTGAATCTCTTTTTGACTGATTTATTATCAATTGTAAACCCTCCAGGGAAATTCTGATGGTTCAGATGTTACAATACTATTTTCTTTTATATTTGTAACTTGTAAGTTTTTTCCTTCTCGTTTCTATTTCCTCCTAATTGTGTTTTCTGCTTCAGATGTTCATTGTCTGCCAAAAAATAAAACTATTCGAAAGGAAGACGTGACAAAGATAATTGATGACACTTACAAGTAAGCGTTTTCTAATCTATTTTCTGATGCACATGACAATCAATCATGGTTTTTCTATAGTTTATGATTTCATTGAATATAAAATTACATAACAAATAACAGCCTTATTTACTTATATCTTATGTTCTACCCTATATTCCTGACCCCCTAAATCTGTGTCTCATCCTAATTACCCCCTCCCCTCACATTGTTTTGCACAGAAACATGTCCAACATCAATTTGTTTGTACCACTATTTATATCTTCTTTTATTTCAGAAAAATGCCACAAACAGTGGCAAATGATTCGGTAATTGGAGGACATTGTGTCTCTGACAGTAGCAGCATTACACCTAGAGAGGAAATTGTTGATCAGAAAATTCGTTGTCCTTGTGGCAAGTCACTGAAAACAGAGTTCATGATTCAGGTTTTTTAGTGCATTGTTTGCTTTTGTTTTTCCATAAGCTTTGTAGTCTTTCAATTTTCTTATGTATACAGGTTTTAATTGTTTTCTTGCTCTTTCATTGTGTTATATGTCTTATATGGCTTAAGCATATGAGTCTTATAACAATTTCATTATCTCTTTGAAATTCAAGGATAAAAGTCATACAAATCGTTTGTGAACATTGCTAGAGCTCAAATGAGTTAACTAGACTATTTATTTATTTTGTTTTCTGAAGCACTGTACTAGTATCAGTTTATATTTCATGGGTGTCAATAATGTTCATATTCTTTTCTAAGATCTCAATGCATGCAAATATGTATTGCAAGTGTGCTTTGCTAAATTTTCTTTTCCTAGGTCCTTACAACTTAACACTGTAGTTTCTAATTTTTCTATGGTTTTGGAAGAGGATTTGTTAGTTTAATGTTTTCTTCAAAGTCCTGTTTGTTTACAACAAAGCTAATCACTCGAGTGAGTTGAGGTATTAAATTTGTGTGTAATGGCTACTAAAATCTGGTTGAAAATAATAGACTTTGCAATTGCTAGTCCTAAATGCCTTTTCCCATATATTTGGTTGTGAGCTTGCATGTTGGTAAATTTTCTATGCTTCCATTTAAAAAACATCTTCCGTTATATCTGCATTTTGTTAATATCTCATCGAGTTACACTTGTTATCTGACATCATGATATTTACTTATGTCCGGGCCATTTCTGTTCAGTGTGCAGATCCACAATGTCATGTTCTTCAACACATTCCCTGTGTAATTATTCCTGATGAGTCTACCGAGGGGGTTTCAGATGCTCCCTCTCAGCATTATTGTGAACTTTGTCGAATCAACCGGTGTGACCCGTAAGTATTTATCTGCCCTTCTGTGGTTATCTGAAGCACATGGTTATTTTTCTTGAATTTATGGGGTTCGGAAAACATAGTTGCTTTTTTGGTTATGACTCTGCCTATATAATCTTCTTGATGCTTGACATTCCTCTAGGACCAGCCTTATGTGGGTTTTAGTTACATTTATCACAAGGTCCAATTTGTAGGTTAGTTATAAATCAACTCAACATTGGCTATTGTTGCATTGCACTTGGAGTTCACTGCCCCTGAGAACATGACAAGCTTTATTCAATTATTCTACCTCTAGAACCACACTGATGCTATGTAATATCTAACGACAGACGTGGACCTATATGAGTGTGGCTGAGGTCAGATTGTTAATATGGGTATAGAAAGTATGAAACTTCAATAATACATCTAACCTGGTCTTTTAAGATGATATCTGAAGATAATTACAAACTTACTCCCCCTCTATCAACATTGCATTTTAGTGCCTGGCACTCATATAATGCAAAGAAGTATCTAAAATTGAATGAACATGGGAATTAAACAGATAAATCCTCTGAGAATATATAGAGAACTTACGCATGAGGAAAGGCTTATTGATGGATTGACTTCATAAAATGATTGGTTTGGTGTAAGAGTGTTTGATTTACTTTCAGTAATTGCGTAATTATTTTTGTTGAGGAAAATCTTTATATGTGCTAGCTCAGCAGTTTTGTTATTTTTTTTGATGCTAAGGTTGATCAGTTGATGTGGTTTCTGTTTTGTATGTGCCTGCTCAGATTTTGGAAGACTTTGGCACACCCTTTAGATCCTGTGAAGCTCCTTGTTTCAAGTATTCCAGATGATGGGTAAGTTGATTTGCTTTTATCTCCCTTGTTGTCCGGCTATTCGTGTCTTCAGATTCATGTAGCATAAAGTAGTTGGCAACTGATGTTTATGTCATAATGCTTTAAATTGTAAGCTTAATGCTCATGTCGTGCCTCGATTTTTAGGTTTGCACTTTCCAAAGGAAATATGTTGACACATTATAATGCCATCAATGCTGTGAAAGTTATAGAGCCCATTAAGTAAACTTTGAAATATAACTCTAGTTGGAAGGAAATAAAATAGCAGAAAAGAGTGGAGGAAGTTTGCTAATGGATATGGTCACTAGGCTTGTTAGATTAATTTCTATTAATCAATCTGACCATATTTGTTTACTCCTTTTCAGATTCCAGTGTAAGAAACTAGCATTTGTTCAGACACTAATATTAATTATTAACTAGCGGAACTGACGTCTAACGAATAACATAGGTTTGATAGATTTTTAACCTGATTCATCTTTTGATTAGCTTTTCTGAGTTTAAAGTTTGCAAAACAACTGTACATAATGTTAAAAATCTGCACAGATATATTGTTATCATGTTAAAGCAGTGTAGTATATATAGTGATGATTTATATCAGAGGAACAAATTAACTTCTCTAGTTTATTCGTGCTTTTACCATTTTGCATAGTCCAGCCTATTTAACAAGGCCAATCCTTTGATATGTACCTATTTAACAAGAAGACAAATTTACTATGCTATCCAAATATGATAAAGTCGGGATCTTGTATGTTCTGTAAATAAACCCTCTCTTTGTGCGAATGACTAAGTGGTGTTATCTGAGTTTTTATTTTACGTGGCGCATGACATGATCTGTTAGGAATTTTCATGGCATTATTATGATGTAAAGATTGGACTTTTAATCTACTTGTAGCTGTTCCCATTTGGATTTTCCATTATCATATGTATATTATTATTTTTTAAAGCTCACACTTCCATCCTGGGGATATTGGCACTAGGGGTGGCAGTTCTCGACACGACACGAAGATAATCGGGTTTGGGTTGAGTTTTTTGACCAGCCAACCCGTTTATTTCGTTTCGCAGGTCGTGTTCAGGTTGATATATGGGTTCATGGGTCAACCCGCCAACCCATTTATCTTTTTAACATTTTTTAAATATTTTTTATGTAACAAAATTTTATTTTGACTTTTACTTTTTCAATTTCAGTTCAATGCATAAACTCAGTAAATCGAATTTTATTTTGGTTGTATTTGACCCTCCAATCCGTTTATGACCCGCCAACCCGCAAATATTTATAGTTAAACGGGTTACGCTGGTCGTGTTCGAGTTGGTGGGTCGCATGTTAGAGTTGAAGATTTCGACACCATTAATTAAACGGGTTGTTCACGGGTTGAGCCTTCCTGACCCGCCAACCTGGACACCACACGGTTGCCACCCCTAACTGGCACATTGACTGACAGTTTTCTTCAACTAATTGGTAGGATTTGATGCCTTGATAACTGGGACTAGAAAGTATCATATACTGGTTTTACAGTTTTTAAATTCTGATATACACCGACTTCAATTAGTCAGCTGTTTGATTGAATTCAGAAAGAAACGAAATTTCCACAGGCTTTTGAGATGCCCATGACTCTCCCTAAATGGCTTCCCGCTCAATACGAGACACAAAAGCAGAAAGCCTAAACTAAAGACCACTTACCTTATTTATACTACTCCTAGCCCACCAACCATGACTAATTGACTAATATCTAGGGCATAAGAGCATCTCCAACAGCTTCTCTAAAATAGAGAAATAAAGGTTTCGTTTCCTATATTTCTCTAACAGCTTCCATATAATGTTATCTAAAATAGAGAAAACAAGAAAAAATATCCAAGTTTAGAGAATTCTCTAAAACTTGGTGGGAGGTGAGAGAAATTATTATTTTATTCATATTAGAGTGCATTGGAATGATAAAACTGTATAATATTTTAATAATATAATTAATCTTGAAGTCTCTAAAATAGAGAATCTGTTGGAGTGAAATGTAATTCTATTTAGAGATTTTGACTTTTAGTTCTCTATTTTAGAGAAATTATAGAGAACCTATTAGAGATGCCCTAACAAATTCCTGCTCTACTTGTATTGTTAATCTGGTCAATTGAGTGAAGTCATTTTAGCCTCTTTGCTACAGTTTGATCTTCTGTTCTTTAGGAATTTTGGATAATGAATTGGCTAGGAGGTGGCTGGCTGGTCATCTTTGTTGTGGTTTTGAAAGTGCATATTGATATGATAGAGTTGAGAGGTGGTCAGTTAAATCTTGCTTATGAAAACCTATGCAGTCGATATCTATGTTGTACGGAAACGGATACGGCGACGGGAAACGGATACGGAACGGATACGGGAAACGGCAAAACTCAAAAATTCAAGATACGGATATGGCAGAGATACGGCAA
>LUCG01296368.1:0-15810 GCA_001633085.1 Carthamus tinctorius
CTGTATCCGCAGTACACCACGATCGAGTACGCCTTCCCGAACTCCGACCTCCACCACGCGCTGCCGCCGCCGGTGTACCTGTTCGTGCTCGACACGTGTATGATCGAGGAGGAGCTGGCGTTTGCGAGGTCGGCGTTGCAGCAGGCGCTTGAGTTCCTGCCGGATAACGCCCTGATCGGTTTCGTTTCGTTCGGGACGCAGGTTCAGGTAACGGCTATCGTTTACCGTTACCGGTGCTGATGAAACCCTAACACTTTAGATAGCATTCAATTCAACTTAGGTTTAAAAAGGCTCTATTGCACTTATAAAGGAAAACTCAGTTCTCATTGCGAAATTTAGAGTGAATAACACAACATGAATATCATTCAGAGTGAATAATACAGCATTCAGTGTTGTTGAGAGTTAATAACACTGCATTATGTGTTGTTCAGAGTTAATAACACAGCATTCTGTGTTGTTCGGGATTATTCACTAACACTGAATGTTGTGTTATTCGTTCTGAATAATACATTATTATGCAGAGTGAATATGCCACGTGGCGCGCTCTCGGCTGTCCTCAAATGGGTTTGCAGTGAAAAATGAGTTCGCAGCCGAACTTTTGTCTGAACATACAAAACTTTTACATATAAATTGGAGGCTAATTTATGCTTAAACATCAGGTTCATGAGCTAGGGTATGCGGATATGTCGAAGGTTTATGTGTTCCGAGGGTCGAAGGAGATGAGTAAAGATCAGGTTTTGGATCAGCTAGGGTTGGGCGGTGGTGTTGCCGGTGGCCGGAGAGTTGGTGGTGCGCCGGGGCAGGGGTTTCAGAAAGGGGTTATGCAAGGCGGAGGGTTTCCGAACTCTGGTGTTTCTAGGTTTTTGTTGCCTGCTTCTGATGGTGCTTATGTTATACAATCTGTGAGTTTGTGTTGTGATCTTTGGTTTAAAGTTGAACGTTTTTGTTTGATTGATGTTAATGGAGGTACTAATTGTTAATAGAGTACTAATTGTTGAAGTGTTGATTCAGCTTTTGGAGGAATTGGCGACAGATCAATGGCCGGTTGCACCTGGTAATAGATCATTAAGGTGCACTGGTGTAGCATTGAGTGTTGCAGCGGGTTTGCTTGGGGCTTGTATGCCGGGTACCGGTGCTCGAATTGTAGCATTAGTTGGTGGTCCGTGCACCGAAGGGCCTGGTTCGGTGAGTTCTGTGAACTTTCGTTCTATCTATCATGTAATTGGACTGCAGATTGTTATTATCAATGTAGTTATCAGTTATGGAATGATTACCGGTTTTCCTGATCACCATACTATGATGGGATTGTTCCTGATCTCTAGATGTATACTAGATTTTAGGTAATGGTAGTACAATTTGTTTGTTTGCCAAATGATGGTTTGTGCTGCTACGGTTTCTTGGTCTTGTAATGTAAGGAGGCATTTTAGAGTTGACTACTTGGCTGAGGCTAGCGGAGGGGTTCAAGCACGTCTCTTGCAGGATTTTAACTTGAACCTATTGTGTATTTGAGCAAAGTCGTTCCACCCCTTTGCCTATTGAGCTACACACCCGAGAGCATTTTAGTAAATTGATAGTTTTTTTGTCGTATGAAGAGAGAACTCACTATCGTTTCCATTGGCTATGTGGCTGCAATATTTACCAAAGAACTAGGGTTAGGGTTTAGCAATGCGCTCTTAATGGGAATCTCACTTATCAGGAGACTCGTGGATCCCATTTGGTTTGTGGGCTGTCATGGATTAGGAACAGAGGCAAACCTAGAAAATTTTCCAAGTGATGGCAGCATTTGACTATAAAAAACGAAGTTATGGATATTTTTTCTACAAAGTGATGATTGGTTTGTTGGTTAGTTTTCTTGCTTTTTTTATACGAGATGTATTGTGTTCTAGTCTTTTATCTCAAATTCTCTCAGAAACATAATATACCTGAAGTCAAAAGCTAAAGCCTAAGAAAATGATACAAATAGGATTTGAGTCCACGCCTAAATGGGGAGAAAAGACCACGCAAACCAACTCTACCAAGAGAAACTTGTGTTACTATTGTAGTTTCAAGAAATATATTTTGCACTCAAAAAATTAGTACGGTGGCACCTTTCATGACCCTAATTTTTTTTACACTACGACTGAGGAACAAAGTGGTGACCCATGCCATCCTATGTACCTTAATGGACCCGCCCCTGATTAGGGGTATAGATGCACACAGAATTTGTAGCATAAAGTGAGGTCCAATCAGGGAAACCTGTGCGATCTATAGGATTTGAACTATAAGTGGTAATAATAGAAAACACATGCTAACCTCTGTGTTAAAAAAATGATATAGATGGCTGGCTCTCATACCAACACTTGATTGATTTGAAATGTCTGCAAATTTTGGTTCTTTCAAATTTTGTTGGATAAGTTTGATTAACTTAATGCAATGATTGTTAAGAACTTGGTAGACTCTGTTGTTAGAGAGCTATGGAAGTCATTGTTTTTGTTCCAATTGAATCTAAACTTCTATTAGTTTTTGGTTTCTTGCAGATTATATCAAAAGATCTCTCGGATCCGGTACGTTCACATAAAGATCTGGATAAGGATGCAGCACCATATTTTAGGAAGGCAGTTCAATTTTACGAGGAACTTTCAAAGCAGATGGTTAGCCAGGGTCATGTCTTGGACCTTTTTGCTTCCGCACTTGACCAGGTAGATAGCTCATTCCTGGAATCTGATAATCATTTGTGAATTTTGCCTTTTTATCTGATTGTATATACATTAATATACTGTATATATATAGTGTGTATATAATATATATATATATACAGANACAGCATGACATGTGGCATATTCATAAAAAATGGACGTGTTATTCATGATGAATGTGGCATAGTCACATGTGACTGTTTGATCCCAAATGGAGTTTGGTTGGTTTCTGAATATTTTTGGACTGCTTCTATCTATTCATCTTTTGAAATTTGAGGATAAACTTGTTTGTGTGTCCTCCAACATTCGACCTGATCGTTAAGGAAGATGCTTAGTTATCTTCATACTCTGTGTCCTAACAAAAGCAGTCTTAGTGTTACAAAATTAAACCCTCTTTGAAATACTCTTGTTTTTTGGCATATGAAGTAATCTTTCCATAATGCTTTTATATTATTTGTAAAGCTAATGCTGTTTATGTTCTTAGGTTGGGGTAGCAGAGATGAAAGTTTGTATTGAAAGAACTGGCGGCCTTGTGGTTCTAGCTGAAAGTTTTGGTCATTCGGTTTTCAAGGACTCATTTAAGCGAGTCTTTGAGAAGGGGGAGGAATCTCTTGGTCTCTCCCATAAGTGAGTATTTCTATTTCATGCTTGACGATATAGTATGTGTTTTCTTTTGCTTTTTTTTTTGAATTGAGGCTGATTGATAACCCATCCATTCCAGAAAGAAAATGCAACATTTGTCTCGATATATATATATATATCATTAGGAACCAAGGGCTGCCCACAGCGCATCACCTGTCATATTCACCAGGAATATGAATGTGTGATTCATGATGAATATTCATCCTGACGAGGGACACGTGGTGCACTGTGGACTTTTGATGAAATATCTAAAAAGCTCCTTAATGAGGACAAAATGAAAGAAAATCTTTGAACAAAATTTGAAGTTATTACTTGATTACTATGTTCAAATGGGAACCGTAAATATATGGAAAACTTGGGAGCCAACTATTCATGTACTTTTCATGACGGATATTCATCACGAAACTTTCTTCATAATGAAAATGCATGATATTCATAATGAATAATGTTCATGAATATATAGAGTTATTCATCATTAATAATACATGAAATAGTTGGTTCTCATGTTCTCAAAATATTTATGGTCCTCTTTTCAACTTTCCTCTTGATTACTAAAATAAATATGGATTGGAAACTTACCAAAAAAGAGAAGGATTTTTTCCTTGGGGGAGTGTGGAAAGAGTTTTTATATGTATTTCATGGTTTTGGTATATCATACATTTGCATCTTTTGAGACTATTCACTAGTTTATTACTTTCAGTGGCATGCTTGAGATCAACTGTTCAAAGGACATTAAAATTCAAGGGATCATTGGATCTTGCACGTCTTTGGAGAAGGTCGTTTACAGAACCTTACTGGAAAACATTATAAACCCTGGTGTAAATGATCTCTTTAAGAACAGTTTTCACTTATGTGGTTGGTTTACCGACTAGTATTCACCTTGCAGAAAGGACCAGCCGTTGCCAGCACAGTGATTGGACAGGGGAATACCACAGCTTGGAGGTTGTGTGGACTGGACAAAAATACTTGCTTGACAGTTTTCTTTGATATATCATCAAGTGACAAATCAGATGCCACGGGAAACGCAAATCCGCAGTTATATATACAAACTGTTACCAGGTAAATTATAGACTTAGTTTGTTCCTTTTGGGTGCGTTTGGTATCCAGACAAGGTAGGATAGGACAGTGGACAGAACGGTGTTCAGCGTTTGGTAAAACAGAATTGGACAGGACATAACATATAAAATGACTAATTTACCCCTAATGAGTTGTTTATATATTTTGGTTAGTTATGTCCATTGATTAACTATTAATAAAATAAATAGTTTTAACACAAAATATAACATTAGAATTCCTTTTTTTTGGTCAAAATGATTAAAATGACACCAAAAGGAAAAGTTTAAGTAGTTTTATTATATTAACATTATAAAAAAAATATTTTAGGACAATAAAGTGAAAATTTAAAGAGCATAAAATATATTAATTAAAATTTAAAAAATGAATAAAATGTAAAGAGAAAGGTGTATTTGATGTTTTAGAAGAGAATTGCGTTTTATTTTGAGGTTATATTAGTAAAACATAAGTCTGTTCCATCTTGTCGATGGGGTGGGGCTGAACATGCCTGTTCCACTTTTTGAGGTTATATTTTGGTAAAACATAAGTATGTTTCATCTTCTTCCATGGGTGGGGCTAGAACACTTCTGTTCCACTTTGTACCAAACACACCTTTTGGGTATGTTTGGTGACGGGACTGGATGGACAAGAGTGAGGTGGCAAGTGGAAGTATTGTGCAAGGTTTTACGGTTTAAATGTTACTTGGGCAGTTTAGTAATTTACCACTTTTGTGTCGTATCCCTGATTTTTGACACAGTTACCAGAGTATTGATGGACAATCGAAGATGCGAGTTACCACCATTACTAGAAGATGGTTAGAGACTTCCGTTCTTTCAGAGGTAAAACAGTAAAAAAGTTTAGATACTATTCTTGTAGATGATTCAATATTCGGCATTTTCCTTTCGCCTTGTTTGGTCACGAAGAAATAAAGATATGGAACTAATAAATAAAAGAGTCGCATTTTCAACAAGTTATTCCTTTTAGAATGTTGAATGTTCCTGCACACATGCCGGTGGCTGCAAAATGATGAATGACGTGGTTTGAGCGTGAAACTTAACTTTTTCGTAATTTTATATACAAGGGGAAAGTAACTGTAAACCAACCATTCATTCATGATGAATATACATGAACAGGTCTTTATGCATACAGATAGTAAATATTGGATAGAATTCTATGCATAAGCTGAAAGTTGCTTTTCAGGATCATATATTTTCAATAGATGATACATTTATTTAAGTTCCCAATATATTATTTCCGTCTCTACAATCTAGTCATCTGACTTGTATCGGAAATCTGCTGAAAATAGTGTTAACGGGGATAGCTTGTTCTCGACAGGAATTAGTACAAGGTTTTGATCAAGAAGCCGCTGCTGTGGTAATGGCTAGATTAACTTCGTATAAAATGGAGATGGAGGTACAAAAAAACACCACCATCCGCTCGTATAACCATCCCGTGTTACCATTTATGTTCTTTGATAATTTTATAATAACTACAGGAAACATTTGATGCAACAAGGTGGCTAGATAGAAACCTCATTCGTCTTTGTTCAAAATTCGGTGACTATAGAAAAGACGATCCATCGTCTTTTGCCTTAAACCCTAGCTTTTCGTTGTTTCCTCAGTTTATGTTCAATCTTCGGAGATCACAATTTGTGCAGGTAATAATTTCACATATTTCAACGATTTGAGCTTGCATTCTAATAATTAGGGGTGGCAATGGGTCAAATTGGGCTGGGTTGGGGTTCAACCCAACCCAAGTTGTTCAACTAAATGGGTTGAGATTTTCAACCCGACCCAACCTTTTACCTAAATGGGTTGATAGCGGGTTGACCCATTTATGATTTTTTTTCAACCCAACCTGTTAAATAAATGGGTTGAACTTCGGTTGACCCATTAAATTTTTAAATAAAAGACAACGAGAAATGCAAATAAATTGTTTGAAGTTTGGTTGTTTCCGGAAAGAATGGTGGTTGTCATCGTCATCGGTCCCTAAAAAGCATACAACAGCAGCTAGGTTTTTCAGTACGGAAAGGAAGTATGATTAGGGTATTGTTAATGGTTCACATGGAAAGGAGGGGCTTTATTAGTGTTTCACTTCATATTTGAATAGAATAAAAATTATATAATATTAAATAGATATTATAATTAAATAATGATATTTAAATAAAGCTATACACTGTTTTAAACGGGTTGAAAACAGGTCGGAAAATTCAACCCAACCTAACCCATTTAAATAAATGGGTTAGGCGGCTTGACCCATTTACTTAAATAGGTTGAAAATCTGAACCCAACCTGCTAATTTTGGGATGGGTTCGGCCGTTCGGGTTGGGTCACTTACTCACGTTTTGCTACCCCTAATTCTATATTGCTAGAATTTTCGTTCTTATTTCTGGCTTTTTATTATAAATAGGTGTTCAATAATAGTCCGGATGAGACTGCTTATTTCCGCATGATGCTTAACCGGGAGAGTATAACAAATGCGGCTGTCATGATTCAGCCTTCGTTAATATCGTATTCGTTTAATTCACTGCCGTCACCGGCATTGCTTGATGTGGCATCCATTTCAGCTGATAGAATCCTTTTGTTAGATTCATACTTCAGTGTAGTTATATTCCATGGAATGACAATAGCTCAATGGAGGAACATGGGTTACCAGAATCAGCCCGAACACCAGGTATGTTTTATTGTTGATTTTTTTGGAAAATCTTGAGGGTATGTTTGGTATGTGGATTGGATGGGAGAGCGTGAGTAGGCAGGTGAAAGATTGTGGAAGGTTCTAGGGTTTTAATTTGACATGGGTAGTTTAGTAATTTGCCAATCATGTCTTGTCTTTCTGATATATTTTTTCCATTTATTTTGACAGGGGTGGTTTAGTAATTTTCCCATCAATGTCTCATTTTCCTTATTTTTTGTTCCACTTATTTTGACAGGGGTAGTTGAGTAATTTACCAATCATTAGTCTCATTTGCCACTCCTCTTGATTTCCCACTTCTCATCTCCTTGATTTTTGTTTCACCTATTTTGATAGAGGTGGTTTAGTAATTTACCAATCATGTCTCATCTTCCTGATTTTCGTTCCATATATTTTGACATGGGTAGTTTAGTAATTTACCTACCATGGCTCATCTACTTGCTATCTTTTCCACCTATTTTGATAGGAGTAGTTTACAAATCATGTTTCATCTTTTTCATTTTGTTCCACCTATCTTGGCAGAGGTAATTTAGTAATTTAGGAGATAGGAGTTATGAATCCTATTTTGTTTCACTTAAATTGGTATTACAGAAGTAAAACAGCACTTTTGTCCCACACAGGTATTCTCCTGTCTCAATCTAATGTCACACCGAAAGTGGGACAAGTTTTTCTATCGTCTTATCATGTCCAGTGTACCAAATGCACCCTTAGTATTTTTCTACTTTAGGTGTAAATAAGCCACAATCCGTATAACGTATTACGGTTCCCTTTCATAGGCTTTTGCACAATTGCTGCAAGCTCCACACGACGATGCTGAGTTGATAATACGCGATCGGTTTCCTGTCCCAAGATTGGTGGTGTGTGATCAGCACGGTTCTCAGGTCATCATCGAACCTTTTATAGGGTTGTAAACAAGCCATGCTTGAGCTCAGCTCGTTAAGTTCAAATAGCTTGAGCTCGGCTTATTTCGAGCCTTATGTATCAAGCTCGAGCTCGACTCGTCAAAGAGTTAATAGGCTTGGGCTTGGCTTGTTTGTTAGATGAGCCTAAACGAGCCTAAGCTCGGCTCGAGCTCGAGCTCGAGCTCGTTTACCTATGTAATTTTTATTATTTATATTATGTACTAATAGAGGCTCGTTTAGGCTCGCAAGCCTAATCGAGCTTAATCATAAAGGCTCGAGCTCGTTTATTAAACGATCCTAAAATGAAACTTGAGCTCGAATCGAGCTTTTAACGAGTCCATCCCGAGTAGCTCACGAGCAACTCTGCTCGCTTACACCCCTATTTTAATCTTGTTTGCATCCCTTTTTCCGTAAATTGATTCTGGGTTTCAACCGATATCTCATTACTTTCAGGCACGATTCTTGTTGGCCAAATTAAACCCTTCGGCAACCTACAACAACGAAGGTGCCTCCGGGATGGATGTCATTTTCACCGATGACGTGAACCTTCAAGTATTTTTCGAGCATCTACAGAGGCTTGCGGTTCAATCCTCTTAAAAGAAATAGCATTTTATATATATACCGACATTTATAGCGAAAAAATGTGTCTTTAAGATGTGTGATGATTTTTTAAAAGTCCCATTTGAAATCTTGAAAAAAATGATATGAGCATATGGGGTTTATGTTTAATCTTAGCATATATCAAGATTAGGGAGCAAGATTAGCGGGCGGTTTTACGGTTAACGGTTTTGTAAGTTACGCTAGGGGTTAATGTCGATTGATTGTGTAATCGGATTTCTGAGGTTATATGAGAGTTAGGAGCCCGAAAAATGCAAGAAAAGTTTGGTTTCGGGTTCGGCTCTTCGTTTTAATGGTTATTGTTCTTCAAAAGATGTACACTTGAATTATAATTTTCAATCTCATTTGTACCTTCTTTCTTGTATTCTTTTTTGAGTTGAAGTATTTGTTGTATGGAATTTTATTGCTAGATGAGAAAAGAGTGAAGCAGCTCAAAAGAGACTTTCATAGTGTGAGAGATTTAAGGGGATGTTAGTAAGCGTTTATCGGTATCACTTACAGATTGAGCATAATAAGAATCAAGAGTCTTACCTGGTAAGGGGTGTAACAAGGACTGAGAGTCTTACCCGATAAGTAAGGGCAAACGACTCTTACTTGGCAAGTACCAAGTCTAAATCCATTTTGATGACCAACAACGTGGGGGTAAGTTTCTTGCGAGTAAGGTTGTTTGTTTACCTCTTAATAGTTGTGTTAAGAGGTAGCCTCGGTGTCATTAAAGAGGTACAATCTTGTTTGGCAAGAAAAATGTCCTCCTAATGGTTCTAAAACTCTCTGAATGATTTTCTATCTTAGGCATTCGTTAATCATTTAGTGCCCTGATTTCATTCTCAACAATTACCAAACAACCATTTTTCATTTTAGACTATATCATAAGAGTCTCTTAATCATTCTGATTACTTAATCGTTTCATTATCAAACCTTTCAACAATTGCCAAACAACCTCTAAGTAGTGCTCACTTGGTATGCATTTGGTACACGGCTCTTAAGTCCCTAGAGGCCGGATCAAACAAGAAGGCGGGAAATTTTAAGACCACATATGATACAAAACACGTAATCACATGTGATACAAACATACTGTAATGACTGGTCATAGGGTGGGCTTTATATCACATGTGAAAGTTCTTGAAACTTCTGGCAAATTGACCATATTCTTGTTTGATCTTGTCTCTATGTCCTTGTGCATCTTTTTTTAAAAGAAACAAATCGTTGCACTTGTGAAAACCGAATGATTTGATCCTTCTTACCTATAAAACCAATCGTGGTAAAATCATGAAAAAATTAAGAAGAAAAATCGAATAAACTTTTTATGTTTCAAACGATTTGTCCGTAGGCATTTTTTTGAATGATTCTTTTAGAGACTGTTTGGTTGGTTTTCTATCAAGTTCTGTATGAATAAAGTTTTGTCTGTATGGATTAATCTATTTATATAGATTGGAAATTTTTTGTTTGAAAGGGTTTCCTTATAGGCGGAATGAGCGTGTTTTTTTAATTTGGAACTTAGCTTTCTGCATAAAGCTCACTCTTAAAAACTTATTAAATAAGTCACTTTCTAAATCATTAAGGCTATGCGTGGCAAACTAGCTGTTGATTGATAAGCTAGCTAGTAGCTGATAAGCTACTGTTGATTGATAAGCTAGCTAGTAGCTGATAAGCTAGCTTATGAACAAATTATGTTTGACAAAAACTAGCTTATGAGTATGTAAAATGACCAAAAAGGTTATCTTTGAATTTAATAATTAATATTAATAAGGGGGGTATAATTGAAAAAAATTACAAAGAACTCCCAAAAAACTACTCAAAGTAGCGTTTCAAAACGCTAGCTTATAAGTTAGCTTATGGTACATGTTTGGATGGACTAGCTTATAAGCTAGCGCTTATCAGCTACTATCAAGCTTATCAATCAATAGCTAGCTTAGCAGCTAGTTTGCCAAACATACCTAAGTGAATATCAAACGATGATATATAACTGACCAAATAAGTTATGAGTCCCCATTAAATTCATAGGTGCTAACAAACAGTCTCCTACCATCATAAATATTAAAAAAATTCCACTTCAAAAGTCATTTTTACCATAAAAGCTAGTTAAAAAGACCATTTGATACAATTTTATAAATTAAAAGATCTCTCTTCAAAACATATTACAAAAATTTATTGGGGCTTTTTTCCAAAATCTCACTTCTCAAATTCATCATCCACTAATTTAACACAATTAAAGTACAAAATCACCCATTCTATATCACTTAAAAGAAGCAATCTTGTTCCATACTTTAGAAAACTACAACTATATAAAAATATACAAAATACCAAATTAGACCAACAAATTAAGTCTTTCCAATATGCATCATATCTTCTAGTTTGTTACATTTACTGAAGAACAACATACAAATGGCATCCATGACCCTCTACCCTTTACTTTCTTCCTTGCATTCTTACCATCATCAATCAACTTCGGCGGCGACATCGCCGCCGCTGCCTCCTCTTTCTGAACAACCGCCGCCGCTGCTGCCTCGTCCTTCTCCGCCGCCGCTGCCGCTGGCGGTTGTTTCGCGTTTGGCGATTTGGCCTCACCGAGGAGGTTCTTTAGCGGGGTCGAGTGTTTCCCGGTGGCGGTGGTGGGGGCGGCAGTCCAGTTGGTCACTTTCGCGATCACTTCCTCGTTCCGCTTTCTACCCTCGGATTCGTTGGTGACGTTCGTTAGAGTCGGGAACCACCCGGCTTGTGAAGCTTCGGACTTCGATTCCGGTTTATCGACCGCAGGTTTCCGATCATCGGTTTTGGGTTCGACTAGTGTCATAAACGATGGTGGTTCGAACTCATCAGCGGCAACCAACTTCCCGGAGTTGACCTTTGACTTTTCGATCGAATGTGAAGCTTCGGCATCGATTGAAGCAGTAGAAAGCACTAGAAAACATAGAAAAACAACCAAAATTCATTCAAAGTTTACAGCTTTAGATTGAAATGACATCAAGATTTTGAAAATGTACCTGAAACCGAACCCCAATTTCCCTCCAAACTGTTGCGGCTACCTGAATCAATCGAAAAATCAGCACCCGCATCTTGATTTAGCATCGGTTTGGTGTTGGTTTCTTCTATGATGTGTTTAGAAACAACACTAGAAGCAATGTTGCTACCATTATCACCAACTTTTGTTTCTTTGATGACTTCTTTGGTGTGTTCTTGTGAGAAATTTTCTGAGTTGGGTGCACCAAGATCCTTCTTTTCGTTCATAACCGAATTGGGTTCTACAACAACTTCGCGTTTTTCTGAGTTTGGTGCCTCGAGCTCCTCCTTTTCGGGTTCTTTTGAGCTTTTCTCCAAGATCTGTGCCCCAAGATCCTCTTTTTCAGCCAAAACTGATTTGGGCTCTTCGACAACTTCGTGATTCTCCGAGTTTGGTGCCTCAAGATCCTCTTTTTGGGTCAAAACTGAATCGGGTTCTTCAACAACTTCATGGGGATGTTCTATTGAGCTCTTCTCCAAGATTTGTGCCCCAAGATCCTCTTTTTCAGCCAAAACCGAAATGGGTTCTTCGACAACTTCATGGGTGTGTTCTTTTGAGCTTTTCTTCAAGATTGGTTCCCCAAGATCCTCTTTTTCAGCCAAAACCGAATCGGGTTCTTGAATAACTTCATGGGTGTGTTCTTTCGAGCTTTTCTCCAAGATTGTTGCTCCAAGATCCTCTTTTTCAGCAAAAATCAAATCGGGTTCTTCAACAACTTCATGGGGATGTTCTTTCGAGCTTTTCTCCAAGATTTGTTCCCCAATATCCTGTTTTTCAGCCAAAAGTGAATCAGGCTCTTCGAGAACTTCATCGGTGTGTTCTTTTGAGCTTTTCTCCAAGATTGGTGCCCCAAGATCCTCTTTTTCAGCTAATTCTGGCTCTTCAACAACTTTGTGTTTCTCTGAGTTTGGTTCCCCAAGATCCTTTTTTTCAGTCAAAACTGGATCTGGTTCTTCTACAGCTTCATGGGTGTGTTCTTTTGAGCTTTTCTCCAACATTAGTGCCCCAAGATCCTCTTTTTCAGCCAAATCCGAAATGGGTTCTTCAAAAACTTCATGGGTGCAATCTTTTGAGCTTTCCTCCAATATTTGTCCCCCAAGATCCTCTTTTTCAGCCAAAACCAAAATGGGTTCTGCGATAACTTCATGGGCGTCTTCTTTCTCCGAGATTGGTGCCCCAAGATCTTCTTTTTCAGCCAAAACTGAATCCGGTTCTTCGACTACTTCATGAGTGTGATTTTTCGAGCTTTCCTCCAAGATTGGTGCTCCAAGGCCCTCTTTTTCAGCCAAAACCGAAAAGGGTTCTGCAATAACTTCATGGGTGTAGTCTTTCTCCAAGATTAGTGCTCCAAGATCCTCTTTTTCGGCCAAAACCGAAATGGGTTCTTCAAAAACTTCATGATTGTGTTCTTTCTCCGATATTGGTGCTCCAAGATCCTCTTTTTCGGCCAAAACCGAAACGGGTTCTTCAAAAACTTCATGGGTGTCTTCTTTCACCAAGATTGGTGCTCCAAGGTCCTCTTTTTCAGCCAAAACTGAATCAGATTCATCTACAACTTCCTGGGTGTGTTCATTTGACCATTTCTCCAAGGTGGGTGCCTGAAGATCTTCCTTTTCGGTCAAAACTGTATCGAGATCCTTAACAACTTCCTCAACGTGTTCATTTGAGGATTTTTCCAAGTCGGGTGCACCAAGATCCGCCTTTTCAGTCAAAACTAAAACACTTCCATCAGTTTCAGATTCTTTCACTACCTCTGATGGCAAAGATTCAAACTTTTCTTGCTTGATTTCATCGGTTTCGTGTTCTTTCACAACTTCCGAGGGACTTATGTGATCAGATTCAAACTTTTCATGCTTGATTTCTTCACCAGCTCCTGATACCCTTTGATCAATTTCGGATTCTTTAACAACTTCCGGAACATGTTCATAATCTGATTCCAAGTTTTGGTTCTTGATTTCTTCACTGATTCCATCTGCATCTTTAGCTACATTGGTAACAGCCAAAGAAACAGCATGCTTATCGGGTTCAGACGTTTGAGATTCTTGAACTTTTTCATCCACAAGAACAATAGATTCCGCTTCTAGGGGCTGTGACTCGAGTTTTATCTCATTTTCTCCATTTTTCTCCACATGGGTGTCTAGATTTTCGGAATTCGTAAGATTTGCAACGACTTCGCTGATCTCTGGAGCATTTAACGCCTCATTGGCACCTAAGATGAAAACATGAAACTAGAATTAGGGAAGCTTAAGATGGTGCATACTACTAGTTAGGAGGTGGTGCATACTACAACTATTTCATGTATTATTCATAACGAATACCTAAATAACGAAAGCTATTCATGATGAATTTGTGATTAGAGATTTTATCTCAAAGATTATTCATGATAATGAAACATGGTATTCATGTTAAAATGCATGATATCATGAATAATGAAAAATACGATACAATCGTCATGATCATTCTCGGTTATTCATCATGAATAGCTAGAAAAATGTATATTCATCATTACTATTCTCGGTTATTCATCATGAACAATGAAAATAAAGTATGTTCATCATGATTATTCTCGGTTATTCATCATGAACAATTAAAAAAACAGTAAATTCACCATGATTATTCTTGGTTATTCATCATGAACAATGAAACAACAGTAAATTCAGCATGATTATTCTCGGTTATTCATCATGAATAGCTGGTTCCCGGTTCTCCGGTTCTCAAAATATTTACCGTTTCAACCTTCTTGGCTGCCCTACTAGCTGCAATAGGGGTTTATACATAAAACCCCTTGATTATTAAATTTCAAACATCTAATTATCACTCAAATTGCATCAATTTAATCACAAAAACAGATGCTCACCATTTTCACCATCATTAAATGAATAAAACAAATCTCTATCAAGGGTTTTCTTTGACTCATGATAAACAACAGATCTGTCCTCCACACTGTCTGAAAACTCAGTCACTGCATCTGAAAACAAATCCTCTTCAGATCTACCTGATCTCTTCTTCTTCTCAATCACTGGACCTTAAACAACAAAACCCATTTCAATCAACTAATAAAAAAAACATAAATCAACAATCTTTATAACAAAAAAACATGAAATCTCACTTGGGGTCTTTTCTTTATCATCATCATCATCAAGATGATGTTCATCATCTGAAACCACCTCTGAACCAATCAGATTAGTGAACCCTTCAATAGTTCCACAAATCTTCTTGTGGGCTCTTCTGTGTTTAGCACTTGGATGTGCTTTTGGAAAAGGCCACCCACATCTATGGCATAAATGAACCCCATGATGCTCTGCAAAAAAAAATCAAGAAATCAAGAAACCCAAGTTGGAATTATAAAGGAAAAAAAAACCCACAATCTTTTTTTTCAAGAAACCTCCATGGATGTAGTGAAATCAACAATGGGTATTGGAATCTTGAAAAAAAATTAAGAAAAAACCCCATTTTGGGAAGTGGGTCTAATTGGTTATGAGATCAAGAAAAAGATGAAGAAACCTGAAGGGGTGACATGTGTAACTTGATCCTGAACATCCATGTTTGTGTTGGATCAAAAAGATGAGAAAAATGGTTACAGAAAAGAGAGATTTGGGGAAGAAATCAAGAAAATAAGAGGAAACTGTTTGGTATAAAGTCTTGGTTGATGATAGGGTGGCTGCTTATTATGGAACAGAGAGACAAAAGTCATTTGAGTTTTATATACCCTAGCAAAGAACATGCCACAGAATTCTTTATTTTCTTTAAAGATTTTCTTTGATATTTCCTTTAATTAGTTCATGAAATACAAGAAAGATGGTATGTTTTACATGATTTAGGGAAAATTTAAAATCTTTTCATATTTGAAGAAATTGGAAATTGTTGGGAAAAAGGAAAGTGTTTTAAGTTTTTCGTTTATATGATTGTATGATAGTAGTTAAAGATCGCCTTCTATCTACAATACAATTATATTTATTATTGTTTACTTTGTGAAATTTTCGTTTATATGATTATATGATAATAGTTAAAGATCGTCTTTTTATATTAAGGCATGGTATCTAAAATACAGTTATACTTCTTATTGTTTAATTTGAGAAATTTTCGTTTATATGATTATATGATAATGGTTAAAGATTGTCTTTTTATATTAAGGCATAGTATCTAAAATGCAGTTATACTTCTTATTAGGGGTGCACACGGGTTGGGTTGATCGGGTTGAAGACGTTTCGAGAATTCAACCCAATGT
>LUCG01296493.1:0-10577 GCA_001633085.1 Carthamus tinctorius
CGTGATCGATGAGCGTTTTTTTGATGCTCATGACGTTAGTGGCGTGAGTCGGAACTTTGGGGTTTGTCAGTAACTTCGTGACCGATCCTGAAAATAATCAAACATGAACCAACCCTCGAGCTAGCCGCCAAAATGACGTCGTGAGTAATCGCTCTAACGTCAATGGGTTGTCCCTTGAGAATGCAATACAACAACATGCATTTATCATGTGAAAGGGTAGCATCGTGGCCCTTGGGGTGGATGTTATGCCGCATGTATTGGAACCACAAAGCCGCCTCAATATTGAGGTGGCAAAACGCGATAATTTTGTGTCGGATCTATAGGCACATGAGTCTTATGTTGTGACTAATGAGTCTTATGTTGGGAGTGCTTATCATCAAAAGTGCTTATCTCCTTGTTTGTTTCTCCGAGAAGTCAAAAAAATATGGCTTCCTCAAAAACTCCTTATTGACTTCTCCAAAAACGAAATAAGCAAATCCAAACACCTTGAAAACAACTTAGAGCATGTTTGGGATTGCTTTTCAAAACTCCTTATTGACTTATTGGTTTCTTAAAAAGCCAATAAGTCAATAAGCCTGTTTGGATGGACTTAAAAACACAAAAAACACTTTTCAAATCTCCTTTTTGAGAAGGAGTGAAATGGAGGTTTTGAAAAACATCAAGGTAGTGACTTTTTGNGATAACTTAAGCCAAACACCCCAACTTATTGACTTATTGATTTTTACTACCACAAAAGCTAATCCAAACTCTTTCTTAGAAACTCTTTTTTCTACCACCATAAGTCAATAAGCACTTTTAACTAAAAACACTTTTGAATTATTCATAAGTCATATGCAGTTTTAGTTTCAAATAAGTAATCCCAAACACCTCTAAAACTTTTTAGTTGGGTTCTTCCCTAAGGCTATCAGTACCCAACCCTCCAACCCCACATCAGCTTCCACATCAACTTTTCCCTAATTCCACAATTAACCCTCTAGAACCCTCTCTGATTAGTACCCAACCCTCTCAAACTAAATACGAAATACCTAATACATAATCTTTTTTAATAAAAAGAGAGGGAGAGAGAGTAAATTGTAGAGAGAGATAGAGAGAAAGGATAAGAGAGAGAGAGAGAGAGGGCTCGTCGAGCATATTCGGCTTCCCCACACTGCCCTCCCAACTCGCCAGTCGCGTACCGGAGCCCGCCGAAGCCGGCAAGCCCGCCGGCTCCCAACCTGCTACCACTACGCATAGCCTAATTAGTCAACAATGCTGTGGCAGATTTGTTATCGCTCGGCGGTTCATAGCGCCCTAACCGATTTCGAACCTTCCCGTGCGCATGTCTGGGAACATTTAAGTGGGACCATGTTTAGCCCCAAAAATTGATGGGGATTAGTCGGGCTTTGGCCCGGACAGTCGGACACCCTTGCAAAAGAAAATGATTTATGACTTATTTGGGTAACTAACTATTTCATTTGTATACATATTACCATTGATCTATTTTTTGTATTCAATATACAATTGAACTCTTTTTGACCGTATACATAATACTATTGCAACCGGGAATAGCCCTTCCACCACCGGTAAACCACCACCAAACCACCACCACCACAACCACCAACACCATACCCATCAGCATCATCTTTCCACCCTACCATCTTCGATCACCATCACCATTACCAGATGAAATTCAAACCAAATCAAGACCAGATCTGATGAAATTTGAAAAACTATTTGATTCATGATAAAATTTCTGTAAGAAGAAAAACAACAAACCCCTGCAACAAAAATTGCAGTTTACTATAAGTTGACACCAAATCAAAACTCTGAAAAGTTCAACTTACACTAAAATGTCGAAGCTAAGCTCCCTTTCATACCCCAGAAAAGTTGAACTACTTTTGGCTTCATGATCAAAATCATGATGGCAATTCAAATACGAATCAATATGCTACTCTGCGAATTCTTCCTGCTGATCGATTTGGCTCCTCCTCTCACAGGTATGTGTTTTTCACCTCTCAATTTCACTCCATATTCATCTAGGGTTCGATTTTTTTTCTTAAAATCGATTCTTTCCTGCTAGTTCAATCTGTGTTCTGTGGTTGATTAAAATGGATTCCTTTCCTGATTTCAGTTTGTGTTAATTTGTAAAGTGGATTGTGAAATCGATTTTTTTCCCCTAAAATCGACGATTAGGTTTTAGGTTGTGATTGTGAGGGGATAGAAGTTCTCTTGTTTGAGAATGTATGCGTTAAATTACTGTGTATAGTGTATGATCTTTATGTGTTCTTAAGAAAAAGAGTAATGATTTTTCAGCTAAGTTGATGCTCTATTTGATCTTAGAACAACCATGGAATCCCTCTCTCGTCGTCGGAGTTTTCCAGCGGATCCTTTTAACTTCATCAAAATCATGGTCTCCAAAGATGTTAAATCTGCAAGAATCGTAAGTTTGCATTCTCTTTACTTTACCATTCATGTTCTCTAATCCTTTATCCCCCAAATTTTGCTTATAAGAATTTGTCTTCAACTTCACTTGCATTTCGTAACTCGTTTGTAAAATTGGAAAAAGAAAAAAACAGAAGATACCTGAGAAATTTACAGAGGGGCATGGAGGAAATTTGCCTGAAACCGTGACATTTAAGGTACCAAATGGCGATATTTGGCAAGTCGGCCTCATAAATTCAGACGGTGCTGTTTGGTTCAACAATGGATGGACGGAATTTGCGGAGCATTACAAGTTAAGATTTGGGCATCTTTTGATGTTCAAGTACGAAGGGTTTTCGAATTTTAGGGTGCTTATATACGAGCCAAGTGGTTGTGAGATGGTTTATCCGGAGAACAGGAATCATCAATTGGCTCAAAAGGCTAGACGTGGTTTGGATTCTTGTGTTATAGTCAACTTGGATGATTCGGAGGCTTCAGAATCAGATCAGGATGCTTGTTCTTCATGGGGCCAAGATCAAGAAGCTGAAATCAAGATCAATGGTTTGTTTTCATTTTTGTTTGGTTCCTTTAAATTGATGAAATGTGAACTCTTGAATATAAACTATATATATATATATAGGAGCGGATCCAGATGAAAAATCGATAGATCGATCTATCTAAAGTTCCGTTAGGAATCCAAAATCGATTAGGAACCGGAACACACTCACAGTGAATATGGACGTGTTATACATCATGAATCACTCATCCATGATGAGTATGGGCGTGCTATCCATCATGAATTACACATTCATGATGAATAATACATCCCCATGTTTGTGATGAATGTGTCAAATGTCGTGTCGTAGGTGGTCCTTGGTTCTTAATGAACATGAACTGCCTCTTTCACTATATATACATTTATATGTGTATATATAATGTGTGTATATCTTTTACCAGTCCTTTCAAACATTTTTGCAAGAAGGATGATTACCGTCTGTACAACGAACCAAAGTTCGACTAATTTTTTGGTTTAATTTGATTTTAATGGTGAAGGTGAAGGTGAATGTTTGAGGGTAGACGGAAATGGAAGAAAGAGAGCACTTGAAGCAGCAAAAGCTAGCTTTACAACTGACAAGCCGTTCTTCATGGCTTATATGACTCCATATCACATCACTGGAAGAGCTAATGTGGTAATGTACACTTATTTTCTCACTTATTATAGCTCAAAATCCAACTAAATCAAACCAAATGAACCCAGTAAATCCCATATTTATGCAGAAATAGCCAGTTTGACTACTGACCGCTTATTCTGAATATATAGTATTTTCATTAATTATTGAAAAGTTAACTAGAATGACCTGATTGGTGCATGATTCTAACTTTGTTGATATTCGATGTTTTTATCATCATTGAGGGAGGTTTAGATAAGATGATTAAATATCGTGAGAAGGTAAGAAGGAAAGGTTAAAGAAAGGTGCATATGTAAATCACTAAAAACATAGGAAAAACATTTATTTCAAGATGCATATGTTAACTGAAATTACAGATTATGCATATGGTTTCACATATGCATCTTCAAATGGTTTTTTTTCTTCAATGATTCATATATGAATCTTTCTTTAACCTTGCTTTCTTACCTTCTTACGATATTCAACATTCCTATAGGAACCTCCCCCGTTATGATTTTATAAGTAAATATCACCTTATGATTACTAATGCACAACAAAAAAGACCATGTAGAGAATCTCCGATCCAAAATGGAGATTTTGGGGATTTTATTCTATCTTTTTCTTTAACGGATTCTTCAAAATGGATGGAGAACTCTCCAAAATTAAAATGCCGATGGTGGGAAGATACTTTTTAACAGTTTTTCGGTTTCCACCCACCAACGAAATGCTAGAAGTTTGTTAGGGTTTTTACTGTATTGAATATTTTAACAATATAATTCACATTGCAGTCTCCAAAATGAAGAAAATGTTGGAGTTTGATGTAACTCTGTTTCGAGATTTTGATTTTTCTCTCAAAATCTCCAAATAGAAATACATCAAACTCAGTAAGACATGAACACTAATAAACTCAGTGGCAACAATTATTGCAACCGCCTGATATCGCATTGGGGGCAAAATGGGATATTCTACCACATCCCTCTTGAGCCTCAACCACTACGCTACAACCCTTGTGATCCTGTTGGAGATGATTTAGTCAAAATGAAAATTATTTTGTTTCCACTTTGATCCGGACGCTTTCTCTTCAATCTATATGTTAGTGTCTGAAAGGGTCGTTAATGTTTTTGCAGCGTGTACCATTGTCGTTTATGAAGGAAAACTGGAGTGGTTTAAAGGAGGCTGGAAGATGTGTGCTTAGGCTTGGAATAGACAAAAGGTATAAAAGATGGGAAATAGATTTATGTGGTCTTGCTTTAAGGATGGCTGGTTGGAAGATCTTCATGAAGGATAACAATGTTTCTGAAGATGATATTTGTGTTTTTGAGTTGATCAATCCCCATGAAAACATGCTTAAAGTTTCCATTATTAGAAGTTAATTTAGTAGCTTTTATGGGATGTAAACACTGTTTTTTTTTTGGTTGGGAACTGGTTGATGAATATCTTTGGTACAATCTAGTTATGTTAATGAATATGATTCTGCAGAAATTGGTTTTATGTTTTGTTTTGTTTTGTTTTGTTTTTAGGGGTAAATGATTATCTTATTGGGTGAGTATTACAAGGAAGGAGAATTTTATCTTGCAATGGGCATAACAAGTGTTGAGAATCTTATCTGGTTAGTGGGGAATAAACCTTTTTTACCCTGTTAGCCTCCTACAGAGTTACAAGGTAAGATACTGATAATCCATTTTTATGGCTGAAGATGCTATATGATAAAGTTACCTTCTCGTATCTTAGAGAAACAATCAATCCCTCCCCGAAGAGCAATCGAGAGATGCTCCTTGTTCTGTATGTGTCAAATCTCTACTTGTATGTATATATGTATAACCTAGTGGCCGATTCATGGGGAATTTTGCTTAGTGCCAGGGATCTTTTAAGATAGACTAAAGGTCCTTGTAGTCATGCATTGCTTGTTTAGCTTAATTTTACTATTTTAAGGGATTTTCTTTGGTTAATTTCAATTTTCAAGAAATTTTTGCTCAATAAATAAGATAAATTACACTGGTAAGCATTTAATAAACAGCCCGCTAAGCCCGACATTCCCCACTAGTATAGATTCAATATATGTGTGTTTATCGTCCATCTTTGTATTCCTCTTTACAAGCACTTATTTCACGCATACACCAGAGACGAAGATGAGCAATCGAAGACGAAGAAAGGATTTAGGGCCGAATCTGGGGCGTGTTTCGACATTAAATTTTAATAGAAACATTAAGTGAAATAAAAACATAAAAAAATACCCCTAACTTAACGATTTTCTTAACGGGGTTGCTAGAAAGATAAAAACAACAAATTTTAAATTATAGCGATGATCAACAACGCAATTTCAAGAGTATTTGGACAAAAGTTGCAAACTTTGACAAACCATAGGAACTAAAAACACAGTTTACTAAAAAAAAAAAAAAAAGCCGGTGGTTGAATGAATACTTTTGTAAAGTGTAGGGGTGTAAATGAAAAGTATGGGAAAACCAGAAGTTATAAATTCGCTGACCAAATTCCACCGTTTTTCATCCTTTTTCGTTAAGCTTTTTGTAGGGTTTTGCATACGAAATTCAGATGGATAATAAAGCGATGGCTGAAGATGATATGGGAGGCTTAAACTCTGAGCAGTGCCCTCAGTTCTTCAAGTTCTATATGCCTACGCATTGCTCTAAACAACTGGTTAATTTCATCTCAATCTTTTGTTCAATTTATTTTTATTACTCGATCACTTCATAATTCCATATTTGAATAATCCTATATTATATAGTCCAACTGGTTATGGAAAATCGATTGAAATAGACTATTGTGATTAATTAAATATCGTGATTGAATTGGGTGTTGGAGTGGTGGGAGGAGAAATCTGATTCTGAAACGTTTGAAAACTTGGATCTTCTTGACCGACATTGTAAATCACTTGACCCTATGTTCGGGTTACATGAAATTCAGAGACAATCCGACAAAGGAACAATCTCAGATCAGGGCACCGAAGAGAGATCTGCAACTAGGGTTTTTGGAAATGTTCCGGTGATATAAGCAATTAATACTGATATTTCATCCCAAAAGTTCGAGATAATTGGTTAAGGTAATTATCCAGAGAATAAATGATTAAGGTAAATCGGCTCGACGCGCGCCGCGAGCCTAAATCCTCGCGGCGCGAGAAACCCACTGGATCAAATCTTAATTTCGTTTTTCCATTCTCGCGTCGCGAGACACTCTATGGACGAAAACCACTTTTGGTCACTTGATCTCGCGTCGCGAACACCATATCTCGCGTCACTAGGTGTTCGCCAAAAGCCAACGTTCTCGCGCCGCGAGCCTCATGCCTCGCGCCGCAAGTTATTCCTTAAACCAAACCGACATCAAACTTCGTTTTGGATGTAAACGCGCACTCCGTACCTCCTGACTTGATCAACACTACATTTGACTTCATTTTGATAATCCATACATCCTATTACACTAAGACGAACCTCGTGACACTAAAATCACCAACGTTGGGTATCCTTAGTTTCAATCTCTGCTTCTTACTATGAAATTTGAATCAAGATTCAAGAATGTAGAGTTTAATTTGATGACCATCTTCATAGATTATAATTTATAAATGCATAAACAAACCATTAAAGGGCTCTTATTATGGAATTATGACATGATGGAATATGCTTAGTTTCATCTCATTTCTTTATCTAATATCCTGAATAAGAATGTAGGTTCTAATTTAATGGCCCTCCTTGTAAACTACAGACACATTTATTCACCTGAATTATGCTTTATTTTTGTTTCATTACAGCTGATACCACCTGCATTTATCAAGTACTTTAAGGACTATTTACCCTTGAAGATTGTTCTAGTAACTTCTGCAAAGAAGTCATGGGAGGTGGACATGAACAAGGTTGATGATGATGTGTATTTGAAAAGAGGATGGGGGGAATTTGTGCAAGATAATTCACTTGAGTTTGGTGATTTTCTTATCTTTTACTATGATGGTGGATCAAAATTCTATGTTAGCGTATACGGAAAAAATAACTGTTTAAAGGAGACTGGGGTTGCAAATAACCAGAGCGAAAAGCAACCAACCCACATCCAATTAGAGGATGAAACAAACAGAGGTAAACTTTTTGGAAGAGGTTTCTATCGATATCGTAATACATTGTGTTTGAATGTTGTTGCTAAATCTTTTTCGATTGTTGGTGTGTAGGTGAAAAGAAGAGAGTTTCGGTTGAAGATGTTGATTTGTCGTTTGAAATAACGCTGCAGCAAAGTTATATCAATAAGGGATATATCGTAAGTGATTTCTCTTTATAGTTCTATACATCATACACCATTTCTTATACATAATGGTCCCTCTTTCTGTTATCCAATAGAAAAGTCCCCATTACATGATATAAATCCTAAAATGTGGAAGATGATTGGGATTCTAGTGGCATCATAATGGTAGAAATGCAACAAAGGTTCTTTAAATATGATGCTTGTTCATGTTGGTATAGAATAAAAATATGGTTGAATTTCTACGGTAAAGGTTGTATGTACATAGACATGCCATAATGCACAAAATATGAAAAAGAAGTTGTTCATATCAATGTCTAAGGCTTATGTAACTAAGTGTATTATGATTAACATATAGTTAGTTTTACACAATTGCAAAGAAAAGGATATTTGACATGGTCCTGTTTTATGTTACTATGACTTGTTCTCAATTTCCCTCTAGAGTTTCAAGAAGTGTAGAATGGTGTCACTTTAGAACTTCCATAGTTTCTTGATTGAATTTGGGAGGAAAAAGATTTGGCAGTTGGGTGTTGGTGGCTTTTGTGATAAAAAGGGTGGTGTGAAAATGAAAAGGAATTGAAAGACGAGCACCAAAAAAACAGAGAAATTACTATACATTACATACTTCTCAAAATCTTGAAATTAGGGTTCTAAGAGCATCGTTTTCATCAGAGTTTTTTGTCTGTTCTTGTTTGCGAAAAACGGTACCCACAAGCAAAAAACAAGCTTACTGAAAGTTTGCGACTCCACAAACAAAAAGTTGGTTTCTACCTTCTACCTATAAGAATATGTGAAACCTAAACCGAATCGCTCTCTAAAACAACTTTCAAGGAAAGAGTCTTCCAGTGATGTGGCGGATTGGTTATCGCTCGGGGGGTTCATAGCGCTCTAACCGAGTTCGAGCCTTCCCGTGCACATGCCTGGGGACATTTAAGTGGGGCCATGTTTAGCCCCCAAAATTGCCGGGGATTAGTCGGGCTTTGGCCCGGACACCCTTCCAAAAAAAAACTTTCAAGGAAAGAAAGCACGTTCTAACATATATTTTGAGGAGAAATAGTCTAAGAGCTTGTTTACCAAACACTTACCCGGTAAGCGTTGACCGGTAAGAATCACCACCCTCAGTTACCTTGTTAGGTAACATTCTCAGCCATCAAAATGAATTCTACTAACTGAGTAAAAGTCTTCTCAATCACTTATTGGGTAAGATTCTCGGTCTTTGTCATGCTCACTTGATAAGGTAAAGTGACGGAATAAGCACATACTAGGTTTGGTAAACGACCCCTGCGTTTAGTCGAGATGAGACTTCAACACTATCTATTTAGGCCTAAATTTCTAGATGCAAAATTTGAATTTTTGTTTGTGGAAAAAAGCCGATAGTTTTGAGATGGTTGATAATGTAACAAGTTGTGGTTTGTGTAGAACATGCCAAAGGTGTTTTCGGATGGTGTGAAAATGTATAGACCAACTGCTAAGCTTCAACATTCTGGACGGACGTGGGACGTGAAGGTGGTTCACCGCCATGGAAGATACGGGTTTACACACGGCTGGAAGTTGTTTGTGACGGAGAACTGTGTGGCAATCGGAGACACCTGTTGTTTTAAGTTGATCGACATAAAGCCAAAGTTCTATTTGTTGGATGTGTCTTTTTCTAGGGACATCTAGAGTTGCTGAATGCTTTAGAAGTGTTCCTTTTCCTTCCTTTCTGTACACGTGGACCAACTTGTATGCACCGCGACTAATTCAACGGGGGGCCTGAGAACAGCCAGAATGCAGTGGAAGTTTGATTGCCTTGTTGGTCTTGAATTTGAAAGATGTATTTTTTGTTGTTGTTAGTGAAGTCTTTGTTAGATTCTTTCTAACCCTTCTTTAGGGGATACGTTTCGATCATGATTTTGATTTTTGGAGTGCGGATAGTTTTGGGATTATTTAGAAGAATAATGTTATAATCATCTCTGGTAGATTCAAGGATGATTCTGTCTAACACAAGAATATCTCTTTCTAGTACAAGAATGCTTAATTTATAAAAAAATAAATAACTCTTTTAAACAATCTGTTTTGTACATCTGTTTAACACTAGAGACAAATTATTCGAAGATTGTTGGGTTTTTCTTTTTAGGGTGTTTGGGATTTGCTTACTTAAAACAACTAAAAGTTTTTTTTTTTGTTGTAAAAGTGTTTATTAACTTATAAGGTGTCAAATTGAAGTTCTATAAAAAGTGTTTGAATTAGCTTATGATGGTATCAAAATACAATAAATTGATAGGTGGGTTTTTAAAGAGTGTTTGGGCCTTGGGGTTGTTTATACATATAAAATAATTAAAAAAATTATAAATGATTTTAAATAAGTGAATATGATAGAAAAGAATTTTATCTTATAAACAAAATTTCTTTTACCCCACCTTACATAAGCAATCCCAAACACCCCTTAATATCCAAGTCAAAATAGCATCATTTATGCAGTAGGTCAATCTTTAATTTCCTGAAAATTGATTGTAAAGGCATGTTAGTCATCCATGCTTTATTTTTTTTAAAGGTAAGAAAATATTATTACACCTAAACCACATGAATATATAAAAAAACAACTAAGAGTCTGTTTACTAAACACTTAAGCGTTTACTAGTATCACTTATCTTATGAATCCTTATTAATTGAGCATTGAAACCATCGAGAATCTTACCTGGTAAGAGCCACAACAGGGACTGAGAGTCTTACTAGGGGTGTTCAAAAAAACCGAAAAACCGAGTAACCGACTTGCCCCGCACGAACCGAAAC
>LUCG01296572.1:0-16964 GCA_001633085.1 Carthamus tinctorius
CTTCGAGCCGATTTAACCGAACACGTTTGGGCATCCCGAAATTAATTTTAATGCAATTTTTTACTTTTATTAATCAGGTATTTTAATGTAATTTTTTAGTATTAGTTTTGATTAAAATTAATAATTTTTAACTATGTTTTCGTTTAAAAAAATTTGATGTTTTTGGGTTCATTGGGTTGATAGTGAATGAATTGTGTTGGTTTGGGTAAAATAGTAGAAAGCTAATGTGGCAGTTGGGTTCATTGGGTTCAAGGGGTCGACAGTGGATGGCCTTAAGTGTGATGTAAAAGAGCAGTTTGATGTGGTTTGGTTTCTTGATTGGCGATCTAGTCACCATTATTTCAATTGTGACATAAAGTAGGTTGGTTTCTTGAGTGAAGATCTAGTCATTGTTATTTCTATTGTGTCATAAGTGCACCAAAACAGAATCAAGCTTTGTTTTCGCTATATTTTGAGGAACCAACGTTGTTTTAAGTCTCATAACTATGAGCTAATTTTCACTCATACACATGAAAACAACCGATTTATTATTAAAATGAACATGTAGGAATTATAAAACGTCGAGTTAACTCTATTACGTAGCTTTATAACTATTGTTCTCAATGGTTCTCTTTGAATTCTCACCAAGTCTCTTTATGTTGATCGAATAAATTGTTAGTCCCATTAAACTTATTGAACCGCTAACAAAGTAACAAACATGCCCCTGATTTTCAATCTTGGGCCTGGTTTATGGATTATAGGTCCAATAATATATGAGATTATAGGTTACTATGTTATTATCTATAGATTCCAACCTTATGAAGATCAAAATTTGATAATTACTAAACATAAAGATTACATATGAATTTTATATGTATAAATATATACACTTAAAAAAACTCCTATGGTGATTAATTAAATTTTCATTTGTTTATAAATTGACATATATTAAAAACATGAAGGGTGTTTTGGTAATTTGTGGTAGTGTTGAATAAGTTTAAAAGGGAAGTTGTTTTAGAATAATGTCAAAATGGTGTTGGTTAATGTGGACCAACTGTTACAAAACTTAAATTAGATTTTATTGTTATATATTTATATTTTCCTTGGAAAAATATAAACCCTAAAGTTCATTCCCTTTGAAGATTGTAATAAATAAAATCATAACTACATATTAAGTATTATAAATCACATATATAGATAGAGAATGTGTGGCCAAATCAAAACTACAAATTGTCTAACTATTATATATTGTACCAAATTATCAAATTAATGTTAAAACGATGTGGATTAAGTTGGTTTTAAAATTTACTCTTAGCTGTTTGGCAGTTGCTGAATGGTTTGGTGCTGGATGATTAAATGGTCAGAATGATTAAGAGGCGATTATGATATGGTGCAAAACGAAATATGCTGGTTTGGTAATTGTTGAGTATGAAATCATGACTCTTAATGGTTAAGAGACATCCAAGATACTTAAGCATTCAGAGGGTTTTGGAACCATTAAGAGGCAGTCCATTTTTTACCAAACAGGATTCACCTCTTAACGATTCAGGGGTTGACTCTTAATGTAACTGTTAATAGGTAAACAAACACCAGCTTAATCTTATATTTAATAATAGCCTAAAGTTCCCAACACATGCAATTAAAAGCCAAAATTGGTTTGTACGATATGTAACATTTAGGCAGCTTCTATTTGATTTGTCATACACACAACACAAAATGAGTGAGATTGGAGACTCTTATATACAATTAATGCTTATCAAATATGACACACACCAACAATCCATTTTGTTGGTTCAAAATATTAGGCATTTGGCCGATAAGGTAAGTAAGGATGGTAGGTTTTACGGGCAAATAGTTACTTGATAAATGCTTGGTAAATGACTTGTACTCCTCCAACCTACACATTGTTCTGAGAGTAGTAAGTTAACAATTAACATAAAAGTCCTTAGGATGAAAAGCATTGAATGGCAAATTGTGATCATTGAAGATTGAAATTTATTTTTAGGATGTTGATGTTTCTTCTGATTACTATAAACTGCTAATGATCTTCAAACTTAATTAGTGAGCATGCTGGTTTATTTATATATTTACGTACTTACATTTAATAAGACTGCCCAAAAGATCAATTCTAGCTTTGCTATTAAGTTGTTTAGGCACAAACATTAGGGCTATTTTGGCAAATAAGCTGATAAGCTCGTTGTTAACTGATAAACTAGTTGATAGCTAATGAATAGTTTATGTCTAGTAACACTAGCTTATGTTAGGTTGTTTACGTACAAATGAGATCCACATACATTAGGACTATGTTTTGTTTTTTTGATAAATAAACATATTAACTAATATTTGTTATAATTAATAGCATTTGAAAATAATTAACAACTATAACTAATAGATAATGTATAACTAAATTTAATTAATAATTGATTTAATTACTATAAATTAATATTTTATTCATAATAAATAATAAATATTTATTTTTAATTAATAATAGTTAATATTAGTAAAAAGTATAATTGAAAAAAGTCACAAAAAACTCTTCAAATGCTACTCAAAATAGCGTTTCAATAAGTTAGTTTATGACTGTGTTTGGCAAACTAGCTGATAAGCTAGCCGGTGACTAATAAGCTAGTTAGTAGCTGATAAGCTAGCTAATGAATAAATTATGTTTGGCAAAAACTAGCTTTTGAGTGTCTAAAATGACTAATAAGGGTTTATTGGGATATAATAAATTAATATTAATAATAGCATAATTGAAAAAGCTACAAAAAGCTCCATGAAAGTTACTCTAACTAGTGTTTCGATAAGCTAGATTATAAGCTAGCTTATGGTACATGTTTGGATTAAGCTAGCTTGGTCTAACGACTTTTTTAAAAGTGTTTACAAGTCTTTCCCAAAATTATTTTAAGCTCTTATATAAAAGCTCCCCGAGAAGTCATTAGAGGGATCTTTCCTATCAAAATTGTTTGTTTTTGGATATATACCTATGCCTATCGTTTTTCCAAATAAGTCTCGCAGATACATATGATTCAGAAGAACATGTGAGTGATTCATACACGACATCTCTTTCCGTTATCAGGGGTTCTACCAATTGATGTCTTTCCAAAAATAATTCAAAGTCAATTTCTTTATTTGTATCTTCAATTTTTGAAAACTTAGAAAGTTCTTCTGTCAAACCCTGATCAATGAACCTACAAAATCCTTCAGATTGTATATTTTGATTAAATCATCTCATCTATTAAATATCTATAATACAACCAATATATTTTATAACAAATACATCATCAAAAAAACTCTTGTTAAAGCGATCAAAATGACAACCAATATCAAATACCTAAAGAAAATATGAAATTATGAAAATCATATGATACGTTTACCGTCTTTTCGCTTTATTGGTTTTTTAATATTTTAACATCATGGCATATTTGTCTTTGAAATGGGGAATTATAAATGGACCCCTCTATGAGGGGTATGTGTAGGTTTATGTGTGTGCATAGGTAGGACCCATTGTAGGGGGTTTACTTTTATGTGAGTGAGAAAGACCTATGAAACTATGCGTAACAAACCCTCCCAACTCTACTGCCACATCAGCTTCCACATCAGTTTTTCTCCAACCCCACAATTAACCCTCTAGAACCCTCTCTGATTAGTACCCAACCCTTCCACACACACAACACACACAAAAGACACGGTTTCTAGCAGTGTGGCATAACCGCTCCTTCCCCAGCCCGTCCAAGCCGCTGCCGGTGTACCGGCATCCCGCTGAGCCCGCCAGGCCGGCGGCTTCCAACCCGTCGAACCCAAGCTACCGGTACGCACGGTCTGAGGGATCCAGATAACAATACCCTTCAAAATATTACTTGACTTCAATAAAGACAAATTAATGATGAGATTTTAATTATTAATATAAAAAGCTTTTGAAAAAGTTGATTGCATTAGAGATAATTTTTTAAAGATGAGTTTTTGTTAGATAGAAGAAGTAATGGAAATATGACTTGATGAAATAAAAAGTCATCAAATACCTAATGTAAGGAGGGAGGGAGGGAGACGTAAGACTACCTTTTAAGCCCGTTTTTCAATATGAAAAAAACCCTCATTTTTCAAAGTTGGATCGGATTCGGGATTGAAACAGGGGCCAGTTGTGCTTTTTTAAGCCAGACTTTTTCGCTTAACTAAGCCTTGTTATATCGGACATTTTTGGGCTAGGTCAGGTCTTGGAGAAAAGTTAAGGTCTGTTTGTCAACAATTTAACGAGCTTAATGGGAATCATAACTTACTCGGTCAGCTATTCATGACTTTGTGCTAGTGGCTTAATATTTAATAACATAAAAAGTTCCTTATTCAGTGCCCCTCCCATTAAAAAAACACATTCCTTTCATTTATGAAAAAACCATCTCAATCTATACAGACAAATTAACCCACACAAACATGGTTGTACAGACCTCGGTCAGGGCTAGGGTTTTTTTCAGGCCGATGTCTAACGAGTCTATCCCAAGCTCTAAGCTTGATATTTTTTTTTTTAAAAGTAACGACATGTCTCTTAGCAGCTTAATAGATCTCACAACTTATTTATCGAACTATGTATAACTGTTTGAGTGTGACTTAACGATGTCAAAAAACGACTTATTCAATAAGCTCATACCAAAACAAACTCATTTGGTTTTTATCATATGTCATGTGTTGTTGAGAAAAGGCATACTCCAACTACAAAAAGTCTCTCTATACCTAACCCCCAATTTCTCTCATGGGGTTCCTAATCGATTAGCCCATCTCTCCCCCAAATTTCATCTCGATTTCTCTCAATTATCCACCATAGATCCACCATCTTCCAAAACCCCCTTCGTTCAACCACGAATCTAACCTCAATTTGGGGATTCATCGATCAATTCCAGGTAAAACTCACAATTTCATCGATTCACCGATTCAATCTTCGATTTCGATCGTATACTGTGTTCGTTAGGGTTTGTTTTGGTTCCAATTTCGTGAAATTTTGTTGAAATTTAATCGAAGATGGATGGAAACAAAGACGAAGCTTTGAGATGCTTGAAGATCGGGAAGGATGCGTTAGGGTTAGGCGATCGAACTCGAGCTTTGAAATTCATCTCGAAAGCTCAGCGATTAGATCCGGCTCTTCCCGTTGACGATCTGTTATCGTCTCTAGAAGGTAATCCGGCCAACAATTCATCGAAATCGCCGGCGAATAGCGCCGGCGCCGGCGATTCTGACAGCTCCGGCGTACGGCGTAGGGTTCCGGTAACGGGATCTTCATCCGGATCGGGTCTAGGATCGTGTACAGATGAACAGATCGCAATCGTGAGGGAAATTAGGAGGAAAAAGGATTACTACGATATATTAGGGTTAGAGAAATCATGTAGTGTTGAAGATGTTAGAAAAGCTTATAGGAAGCTTTCGTTAAAGGTTCATCCCGATAAGAACAAAGCGCCTGGTTCCGAAGAAGCGTTTAAGAAGATCTCGAAAGCTTTCCAGTGTTTGAGTGTGGATGAGAATCGGAAAAAGTACGATGTTATGGGTTCGGACGAGCCCGTTTACGAACGGCATACCGCCAGGCATCATCGGGGTCATAGCGGGTTCGGTGGTAACGGGTTCTTCGAAGGGGATGTGGATGCGGAGGAGATCTTTAGGAACTTTTTCTTCGGGGGAATGAACGGGCCTCGAACCACGACCACGCAGTTCACCGGGTTCAATTTCGGGACCGGGATGGGGACGAGGACGGCTGATAACGGGGCTAATGGGTTCAACATGCGGGCTTTGCTTCAGTTGTTGCCTGTGCTTTTGATTCTGTTGGTTAGCTTCTTGCCGTCGAACGAGCCTCCTTATTCCCTTTCGAGGAGCTATTCGTATGAGCACCGTTACGTTACTCAAAAGGGGGTTAATTTCTTTGTGAAGTCGCGCAATTTCGAGCAGGAGTATCCGTTGAATAGTCCGGAACGGGTTCAGCTCGAAGGGAGGGTCGAACATGATTACTTGTCGATTCTTTCGCACAATTGCCGGCTGGAAACGCAGCGGCTTCAGTGGGGGTATCAACGTTCGACGCCTAACTGCGACATGTTGAAGCAGTTTGATCCTAGTTTGGTTTCTTGATTGAAGGTGCACTTGCCTTATTTCCGTTGCATTTTTAACGATATTTTTGCTGTTTTTTACTTGCTATGTTTGTGGGTCGATACGAAATAGTTTTTGAGAATAATCTTGCATTCAATCTTGTGCATCTACCATCAACAATATGTACTTGAAGATTCATAAAAGATGGTGATTTGAGCAAATATTTATTGCGAATTCAACGTTAAATTGTTGATATCATGGATACATTAGTATAGCGTCGGTGGGTTCTTTTAAATCCATGACCTTCTGACTGGTTTGGGAATGCCACTTCCATACACAAGAATGTCTAGAAACCTGTCGAAGCGTTATGGATTTGGAAAGCATTTGTCGGGAGGTCATTTAGCTAAAAATAACCCGGTGGTGGTGTATGTGCTATACACCCCATCCAATTCCCGTGTATGGTCAGAGCTATGAATCTCACTGAAACAACCGATCTACCCTTTGGGGCAGATGAAAGGTTTCGACACTCAAGATCATACTGTTGAGTGGGATATACTATATTAGTTTCGTGTCATCCTTATAACCAGTGGATGGTTTTGTGGGCCTTTTGCGGAAATAGTTGCTCTATGAGTGGATGTCAGGTCTGCCTACATCTGACCCTCACTATACCCACACCAGATATACTGGGTTCGTTTAGTCAGGTCAGTTCTGCATACATCCCACTACCCTATTTCAGAGTGGGAAATACTGGGTGTGTTTGGTTTGATTTATTCTTGTCCTCTTGGATATGAATATGATAATACCTTGTAGTAGGTTACGTTTGGTAAAGCTTATGAAACACCCCGTTTAGATTTCGATTGTTTTCTTCTTTTGCAGATTATCTGAACCTCGATCCGAAAAATTCTTGAAGCTCCAAGAATATTTCTTCTTCGACCATGGATCTTGCAGGTCGGCCTGTCTTCTGGTAACGGGTTTTTGCTTAGAAGTTGTAAAAGCAACTTCCGACACGTATTTTAGCGTTAAACTTGTACGCGGTATTTCTTAAGTTTGAAATTACGTCTCGTATACTCGATCATTTTGAGCGACTCTGGAGTATTTGTGTTATAAATACTTAGCATAATTTTCTTGATAAAAGCCTTGGGTAAATTACTCATGGTGTTTTGTTTGTGTGATTGCACCTTTGATATATTTGGGTAAGTTTCTTGAAAAATTGAAGTTTGCTACAAGTTATCGAGTATATTGTGTGTTTTATGTTTAGGAGCTTAGCTGAAAGAGGTCAGATCTGCCTATATCTTATTCTAACAAGATGTTATTCTGGATGAGATTTGATGGGTTTTGGATTGGGACCGATTATACCAAGGAGTTTTCTTCTGTTCGGAAGTGTGTCTTAGGCCCCGTTTACCGGACGCTTACCCAAATAAGTGCTTATCAACAAAATTCAATACTATCACTTACTTATCGGGTAAGATTTTAGTCCACAAAAACGATATCGTATGCAACAATTTACCCGGTAACTGCTAGCCGTGGTAAGAGACGACGACTATCACTTACCGGGTAAAGACTCTCATCCTCGCCTTTGCTCTTACTGGGGTAAGATTCTTGATCCTTGTCATATGCATCCGATAAAGTAATATAACTTGGTAAGCCTTACCCGGGTATGTGTTTAGTAAACGGTCCCTTAGATTACGCCAAACTAATCCTGATACGTTGTGACTGTAAGACATTAGCATTGATAAACTCAGCAGCCATAATTGGAGTGGAAATCTGATTTCGAACCAGTGTAGATGAGATATTCCATCGCTGTCAATGGCCTCAACCATTATGCTCGTAAGTCATAACCGTTGTGGTTACTATTATGTTCGTACTCTTGTACAAAACTAGTGGATCTTTATGAACTGAGATAGAGATCAGATCTGCGTAAATCTTATCCTCTCTTTGACCCAACTTTTTAAAGTACCTGAAGTTTAAAGTTTTGTTTTTTAAGCACCAATAAAAATATAAATTAGTGTTCTTTGGAAGAGATTTTGTCTCTTTGGCAACCATCATGTTTGATTTTCGCTAATTATGCTTAGGAGGTTTAAATCCGTTATTATATACGTTTCAATTATATAAAAAGAATTAAATATGATCAAAGTTCCGAATGGTGTGAGGTACGATGTGGTGGCTAGACGAAACCTTATACGTTTTCCAAGACTGAGTTACGGTGACAGATTTCTAATTCATATAAATACTATATATCAGAACATATGTTTTGTATTGTCAATCGATGAGTCGATGGTAAAAATCGAGTTAAATCAAATTTAATATTTGCCAATGACGTGTAGCTCATTTGGTAATGAATGATTACCTTCTTGCCAAATTCAGACAGATCCAAAGTTCGTTTTTACCCAATCGTATTTTTTGGAGTTTCCGTTTGCAAAATACCAAAAGAATCGATAATCCTACGCAGTTGCTCGCGTATTAAGAGCATCTCGGATTAACTCCATATATCAATTCTGTAACTAATTCAAAGGTGTCGAAACCAAACAGAGATCATTCAAATGTGCTCCCTATCGAAGATGTACAACTCCTGGGCCTTTTCAAGCTTGTTTTCAGTAATCAATAAAAAGATTGCCTTTTCAAAAGAAGCTTCTTATAGCTTTCTAGAAAAGCTATAAGCACTTTTGTCCAAACATTTCAAAACAGCTTATTGCTTTTCCAGAAAGCTAACAAGTCATAACCACCTTCAAATAAGCAGTCCCAAACATCCCCTTGTTATTGCACCTATAAAATTTGTTTTGATCCCTTTGTTTTATAGCTAGGCCTTGTTATTGCACCTATAAAATTTGTTTTGACCCCTTTGTTTTATAGCTAGGCCTAGGAAGACCCTGAACATGGGTATAGCTGAATTTATAAATGCTGGCAATTAAGATGTTGAACCTCTTATTGATATTATCTTCCATCTTCCACTTCTTGCTGAAACGTCAGATTAGAAAGAAAGAATAAAATACTTAAAGTGTAACGGATTCAACATGCGGGCTTTGCTTCAGTTGTTGCCTGTGCTTTTGATTCTGCCGGTGATCAGCTTCTTGCCGTCGAACGAGCCCGTTTATTCCCTTTCGAGGACCTATTCTTACGAGAACCGTTACGTTACTCAAAAAGGGGTTCATTTCTTTGTGAAATCGCACAATTTCGAGGAGGAGTACCCGGTGAATAGTCCGGAACGGGTTCAGCTTGAAGGGAAGATCGAACATGATTACTTATCGATTCTTTCGCACAATTGCCGGCTGGAAACGCAGCGGCTTCATTGGGGGTATCAACGTTCGACGCCCAACTGCGACATGTTGAAGCAGTTTGATCCTAGTTTGGTTTCTTGATTGAAGGTGCAAGTTGCCTTATTTCCCATTGCATTTTTAACAATATTTTGCTTTTGTTTACTTGATATGTTTGTGGATTGATATGAAACGGTTTGTATAGTTTGTTAGAATTACGTGGTTTGTAAATGGAACATCCCTATATATGTATATATTATTATCTGGTAGAACATACCATATATCTTCGTTCCTTCGACAAAAGCACTAAGACGAGCATGTGGAGTCGCTAGACCCGTGATTGCATGTCCAGTGACTAGTAACGAAGGAAGCCAATTTAACTCGCAAATTCAACGGCTCAAGGTTTATTACCATCTCAAGGGTTTAATCATTTGAGAAACTTCAGAATTTGTGAGATCCGTGAGAACTTATGCTTAATGTATTAATTAACATATATTTGTTTCACAATGTGAAACTTTTTATGTGTAACATTTGTTCCACAAGCACGTAAAAACATGTGCACGTTGTAAATGGAGTACATGCGAAACGAACAAACTGTGAAACAAGTATATGTTAATCAATATTCTAAATCCTAGTCTGAGATGCAAAAAAATCATACGAAATAACACATGATGCACTAGTTCTTAAGGTTATCACAATTTCATATGTTCTCAAAAGAAGATCCTGTACCATCATAATTGTTGATCTTCGACTGCAATTTACTGTAAATCTACCTGTAATCCAATTCTTGACTCGAAAATTCTGGCTTTTTGATTCTCAAGATGGCATTCAGAAGCTCATGATCCAAGGATCAAAAGACTGGGTATGATGGGCTTTTTCGGCTTTGACCGAGGCTGGTCATGCTACTAAATTTTCGGTTTTTATAACAATTTAAGTAGTATTGATTTGGGTTTTATGTGTTAGCAATTCGGTATACGAGCTTTAGTTTTTAAAATGTATTATTGTGTGTTTAGCAAAATGGTCTTAAATGAGTTTTCAGTTACGATTATGACCCTTTTTATATGTTTTTAACTCGATAACATTCAAATTACTTGCTTTCCGTGTTAAATATACAAGATTTGGTGGAAAGCTATCATTGTCGTAAAATCTTGAAAATGTGTTAGAATGTTAGTTTGTAAAAATGATGTATATAAGAGGTGATTTGCTTTGGGTTTAATAGACTTGAACCCAAATCTTGAGCGACGATGGATGAGTGATTTCAACCGCTGGATTTTGCAACTTGAGAAAAAGAAAATCGAATAAAATCTAGTCGACACTTGACTCGAACAACGCCTTAATTTGAATACGATAAAACCGTTTGTCTCCCGAGTTGAAAAGAAACATTGTTGCCGTTGAAACATGAAGAATAAACAAAACGTTCGTCTCAACCCAATGGTGGATCGACCCGTTCACCTATTCAACTGATACTCATAAGTAGAATCTTTTATGGGATATGAAAGGCGTACACTATAAATCTTGAGTGACCATTGCTCTAAAGTATTAGTAACTCTAGGTGACATCAGCAAAAAAAAAAAACCCGAAAAAGTCCCTCCAAACCAACAAAAAAACCCGAAAAAAATCCCTTCAAATAAACCAAAAAGCTTTAAAAGAATCTCACGACATCAACCAAAAGGCTTAAAAAAATATTCGAAACAGTGGAATTCAGTTAAAAACACATTCGACATCTTTGTTGGCCTTTAGTCCATCTTAAATCTGCAATTCCACTGTTTTCGTATCAACCCGATAATCCTCTCGATCTGCAATTCTGCACTGCGTTTTGGCGAGTCATGAACCAATCAGACATCAATTATCTTGAACGAACCCGAGTCGGATCGGGAAGCGAGATTACACTCTCTCATATAAAAGCCAACACTTAAAAATTTCAAGATTTTATTTTAAAAAAAACCTTAACTTTATTATATATTTTAGAAGTAAGTGGAAAATTAGATTAATTAAAATAAAATAAAGATTAAATGATAACAAGAAAGTGGACGTGCCGGAGTGGTTATCGGGCATGACTAGAAATCATGTGGGCTCTGCCCGCGCAGGTTCGAATCCTGCCGTTCACGTTTTTTTATTTATTTTTCTAATTATGGAAAAGTTCAATTTTGGTCCCTAATGTTTGCGATTTCTAACAGATTCGGCCCTTCATGTTATGATGACTATTTTGCTAATTTCTTCAATTTTAGTCCGTACTGTTTGTCATTTTAAACGGATTTGGTCCTTCAAGTTTTCCAATTCCCAGACGTTATGATGACTATTTTGCTAATTTCTTAAATTATATTAAAATAAAAAACGTATATTATAATTTTAACTTTAAATTGTTAGAAAAGAGATAAAATCATGTGTCGTTTTTTTTTTTTTTGGGTTCGTACGATCTAAAATTTAAAACATAATGGTTTTTTCTTTGTTTTATTTTAATATAATCAAGATAGTGAAATGATTTAGTATATTTCTTAGATCACCCAGCTCTAATAGATTCTTAATTTTTTTTAAATGAAGAATTAAGATCTAAAATTTTTATAATAAAACACGTTCAACTTCAACATATTTTAAAATTTTGAGATAACTTCATTACTTATATTTATTAAAATATTACATATATTATCTAGACTCTAGTAAAATATTATTTCTGTATCTTAAGCATTTAAAAAAATCTTATTGGTGAAACATAATGAAAAGGCTTTTTCTTTTCTTGTGGTAATCATTTTTGTAGAGTTATTCAAATTTGGAGGTTTTTGCACTCTTTTGGTCTCCTACTTTTTCCATGTTGGAGAAAGTTTTAGAGACGTTATTGGAGCTAAATTTATCTAAAATCACAATTTTCTCCATTTTGCAGAAATTGTTAAAGATGTTCTTACCCAATTGAACTTACAGTAAAATGTTAATGAAAGTTAGACACAAGGGACTAAGATGGTAAGAAATTAAAAAACACGAGAGATCAAATCAAAGTTTTTAAAGTTCAATGACACCATGTAATGAAAAATTGGAAAAATTTTATGGAAAATTTGGCTTTTTATTACAAAAAAATACTTATTTAAAAATATGTTTTTATATTTTCCCCTATTTCTCTATCGGTTTTCATGTTCTTTGTTAAAAAACCTTTCAATAATCTGATATGAATTTGTAGGTTAATTATAGACCAAACTGAAATGACAAAGCATAAAAGTAAAGGAGTCAAAATATTATAATTACCGTAAATATTTAATCATAATGTATAAGTTTGAACCATACCTTATTGTTGTTTAAGTTTAGAGATCCAGAGATATTCAAAGACTTTGTTATTCATTTGTGGTATTTTGTTGCTCGATATAGGCTAAAGAGTAATCAAATAATCATTATAATTCTACTTGGCGAAGCTCCTATACTAGAGAAGTACCACTGTTATAGTATATAGCTTTTTAAAAGTACGAGTTTTGACCAAAAAAAAAAAAAATCATGAAACTACATTGGACAGTTTGCGATTGTATAACTCTTCTAAAAAACCACAACTTTAAAAAACTTTTCAATCTAAGACTTAGGTCAAAAGATATGACATTTCAAATTTATGTGATTAATTTACACGCTTTCCTATTGAGCTTCTATAGAGCATCATCTTCAACCTAAGTTCACTACAAAGAGATGATCATTCAGGCTGAAACAGGTTGACATTACACTGTAATCAACTAATTAAATGTCTAAGAAAATAACAAATACAAAGAGATGGTCATTAAGGTTGAAGCAGGTGGCGTGTTGTGAAGTCTTGTTCATGCTTTAATCGACTAATTTAATATCTAGGAAAATTACAGATACCAAGATCTATTTTAAGTATCCAAGGTTGCATTATAGGTATGAAGTGTATCGCGAGTTTGTACATGAGCTTGATTTCACCGAACTACGTTTGAATTATCTCGTGAAGGACCTTCATAAAGTAAGCTCCAATGAATGTCGTAGGAACACATGGAGAGTAGCAATAATGTGCATTGAAAGAATTATCGAATGTATGATGTCAAATCTTTGCTAGAAGAAACCTATATCAAGACTGATAAATAAGAATCAATAACAGAATAACCCAAACTTGGTGAACATGTACAACACCCATTTGAAGAATCTGTTTATTGAATAGAAGTCAAGACTTTTAAAAATGAGTGGTTTTAGTACATCAATGAGAGTCAAAGCTTGGTTTGGTAATTCCTCCTAACACCTAGTCATCATCTTGAAAAGACTTGTATGGAACATTTGGAAGTTAATTGGTAGGCAATCACCAACCCTAAATCAAGAATTGGCTATGGGGATTTAGTGGCTCTCCTTTTCAAAATCATGATGTTTCAATCCATCAAAATAGATGAGAAATGTTGATTAAGGGGGGATTAAGAATTTGATTGAAGTTGACTTTTCCTCTTATAAATTAAATAAAGAATAGTTTAATTATATCCGTTAATAATACATGCACTTTCGATAGACCCTAGTCATAAATGATGGATGTAACTCGTCGCGTGTATCAATTTATGCAGTGTTGTAGCTAAAAGCCTATAACCTGAAGTATCGTGTCTTGTAAATGCATTAACAAAATAAAATTAAAATGAATTGGCGGGGCCTTGCAAAAGTGACAGACAAAACATATGGTTTAATTCATTGCAAAACTAAAATCATACCAAGGCCTTTGAACCTTTGGGAAAAAGGGATGCCTTGTAAATCGAACATAGATGGTACATGGCAGCCTTCAGCTGGTGTTGTAAGGTATTAGTGTTAAGTCCCACCATATATTCATCGCGACCGTGCTTGAGGGTGTTCCAGTCCAAGATACGGTATAAGACACCGAATTATTTTGGGCCGATTGTACATGTTTTAGCCTTTACAATTAAGACATTACATATATTCTTAACCTTTAGCCCAACCATACATATTTTAGACTAATTTCAATGTTTTAAGATTTTACTTTTAGCCGATTTTATTATTCTTGATTACACCTTTGACTTTAAAATAATGTTAGAACAATGATTTTATTTAAATAAAGTTCAACAGATTTGAGAAGTCAACAGTTTTTTTAACACCTTTAGTTGGTAGGGATATGCTAAAAGATGTTTATTTTTTATGATAATCATTTTTTGAGTGTTCTCCAAATTAATTTAAAGAATTTTATACACTGTCTCTTATCTTTTCTATTTTGAAGAATTCGTTGAAACAAAAATTATTGAAAATATCTATTTTATGTATTTAGATAGAAGATGCTTTAAAAATGACCACTTTTGCTCTTTTATTTATTTTATATTTGTAAGTTGAGGAGAAAATTTAAAAGTTCAGAAAAGAAATTCTATATGTTTGATAAATTTATTATGATAATGCAAATTGTCAAAAGGAATAATTTTATTTATTCAATAATGGTAGATATTATAATCAGGGGCTCTAAACAAGTTATGATAATTTTTTTTAATAAGGCATGATATTTTTTTTTTCAAGTTTTTTATTTCTTCTTTGATTTTATGGATGCATCCCAAACTCAGCATTCAAAACCTTTTAAAGTTTTATTTTGAAGACTTGATCACAAACTTTTTATATAATCTACTATATAAAAATTTTCTTCTACTAATATAAATGTAAATTCTTCAATTTTGCTGAAGCTCTCTCCCTAGTTCTTTCTTTTGCTATTCAATAAATAAAATAAAATATAAATGTAAGTTCTTCAATTTCGTTATTAAACAAGAGATAGAAAGCAAATACGTGTATCTATTTTATGCCATATAAATTGTCTTGAAAAACAAGGTTTTCTTGTCGTGGGTTGAAGACTTGAGGCTTGATATCGTTGCTACACGATATATCATGTTATTTAGAACCTTGAATATAAATTGATGTAGATTTGTCAAGTGAAATCATCTCTCACTCTCTTTAAAAATTCACTGCCTCCGCAAGTGGAGGTTCAACTACTTGTCGAGGGGACAAAAAAATAAAAAATAAATGAAATTCTGAGGGGTCTAATAAGAGCACTTTAGTAACTTGCTAGTTTTTTTTCCAGTGCTGTGGCGTATTGGTCATCGCTCGGCGTGTTTATAGCGCCCTAACCGAGTTCGAGCTTTCCACTTAAGGACATTTAAGTGGGGTCATGTTTAGCCCCCCAAAGTGCCAGCCAGGGATTAGTCGGGCTTTGGCCTGGACACCCTTCAAAAAAAAACCACACCTAACTAACATACTCCTAAAATCTACACTAAATCTAAACCACAGCCCACGACGGGACTCGAACTCACAACCACAAGGGAAAGGGACACCTTAACACCACACCGGATGCCGTCGGACTACAAACCCGTTGACAGTAACTTGCTAGCTACACAGAATAAATGGTGTTCAACAACTATAGAGACCAAATTTCTTTTCTTTCTAACTTTTAGCAAGCTGTTGATAAACCTTCACTTACAGAGATAGTATTTTTTGGGAAGTATGAGAGAAATATGACTAAGAGAGATGAATTCACTCAACTAAAATGACTTTTAGCACAATTTCCATTTATTATGTTATAACAATTTACATCTTTGAGAAAAAAAATTAATTATTTTCTTTTTCTCTACGTATACAATAAACTAGTTATTAAAAGTTCGGGCTTCGCATCGAGTTATAAATTGTGATAGATTTTATCATAAGTAATAAGATAAAATAAATAAAAATATTAATTTTAAGAGATTTTAACCTAAATCTTTATAAAAAAAATATTATATACTTACCAATAGTTTAATGGATTATTTGATTATTTTTTTGATTAAAGTTACAATAATTTATAATTAATCAATAAAAAATTGCATTGATAAAATAAATAAAGTAAGAAGTGAAAAATATGAATCAATTTGAGAATACAAAATATAAAGAATGATCTACTATAATGACCAAATATGTAATTTAATCAAATATTTTTTTTGGATGAGTTAACCACTTAATTTAACAAAGTTGAATGGAGGGATGAAAATAAAAACCATATGGATGAAAAAGACAGTTGTTAAAGAGCAGGGATGAAAATCATTATAAATATCAAACCACAGGGACTAAAATCATAGTCTTGTAATTTAACCACAATGACAATCTTGTAATTTAACAACATGACAGTCTTGTAATTTAAGTGATTTTCAGGATTAAATTTATTTTTTTCTTGCAAATTTTATTGTATAGAATATTCTTTCCTAGTAATTATAGGGTTATATAATTATTTGAATGTTTTTTTATTAAAGTTATAATAACTTATAATTAATTAATAAAAAATATGTCGATAAAACAAATAAAGAAAGTAAAAAGTAACAAAATATGAAATATGTAATTTGAGAATATAAAAATGGTCTACTATCAGGACCAAATATATAACTTAATCAAACATTTATTTGAATGAGTTAACCACTTACTTTAACAAAGTTGGATGAAAGAATGAAAATGAAACGAAAATAAAAACCATAGGAATGAAAAAAGCAATCGTAAAATATCGGGACGAAAATCGTGAAAAATATCGAATAACAGGGACAGAAATCATAGTTAACTTTATTATTTTATTAGGCTATCAGTACCCCAACCCTCCCAACCTAACTGCCACATCAGTTGATACATCAGCTTTTCTCCAACCCCCTCTTAACCCTCTGCAACCCTCTACAACCCGTACCCCAACCCTCTCACTTTTTAATTTATTTA
>LUCG01296635.1:0-10383 GCA_001633085.1 Carthamus tinctorius
ATTCTCGTATCCCTTTTGGATTTGACGCTTGTCGATCCGTTCCGCGTTTCCCGCCCGCGTCATCGGGCATCAATGGACAGCCCACTAATCCACCGTTGGACCTAAAGCCCAACCACAGTCTTTGACTGGGCTAAAGGACAGCCCAGTCTAACCCAAGGACTGGATACTCCTCATGCCTCTTCACTGATTTTAATTTGTTCGTCTTTATAACATCGAGAATTATATAAACAAAAGTTTATTTATTCTCCTTGTGTAAACATATTTACACCCAACTCAAACTATATTTTCAGCTCAATATATATATATATAAGCACCCATATATAGATACATACACACATATATGTATCTTTCTACCCTCCTCTTTTTTTTTCCTTCCAAAAACTATGCATCAGTGATGAAGAGAAAAAAGAAAACCCTCCTCAGATCCTATAATTAGCATCTCCTATGGCATCATTTTGTGTATATATATATATATATATATATATATATGTTCTTGGATTCAGTTTTTCTGCTTCTCTTCAAATATGTCCAAAAGTGAGATAGCCTGCAACCAAAAACATGCACATTAATTAATTAACTGTTACACACATATATATAGTTCTATGTGTTGAATGTTAAAACACTATGATGAACGGGGATTGCTATATGCACCTTACTTTATGTCAAAATCAGGTCATTCTGAACATTGGGAATGTAAAAAGCAGTTTATGATGGTGATGTGTGTGAGAGAAGAATGGTGCATTTAGTAACTTTTTAGGTGTATTTAGCTTCACCCATGACGAATATATAGTATAGAATAGTAGTAGCAAAATGAATTACCTCTGGAATGTTGAGCTCGAGTCGGAACTTAGGGCCGTCGTAATGGTGAAGAATCGGCCTGAAAGAATCCTCCTCTAATGGCTCGTAAACGCTCCTCGTCATCACTCGCACCTATTAATCATTAACCAACAAGTTATAGCGGATTATTCCGTCAAGTTTTAGATTATATCATATTACGCACTACACCAACAATCTCTAGGTGTTTTATACACCATATTTTACGTGATGCAAGTTTACATATCTGAAAGTATTGTAATAAGTTTACAGTAAGTTTAAGCATTCTAACAAGGATTTCAGAACATTTTAATATAAAACGTCGTATGAGCTGTTTTATAGGAGACTTTAGATATAACCTTCTATCGTTTGTTCATATAAATTAAAAAACATAAAAAGACTATTTTAGGCGTCCTAAAACCCAATTATGCTATAATGCATCAATTACCTGAGCTGGGAAGCGGGATTCGCCTTGGTTTTTTACGTCCTCCCACGCGGATGGATCGATATTTGTACCCCCAAAGCTTGCAGCCTGAATGATATAACAATCTGGTGTTAACCAAAGTGTACCTTAAACTAAAAAAAACATGAATCGTGTTTAAGAAAAAACGATTATGTATAAATACCTCAAAAACTCCGTGTAGTTGGTGGGTGGAATAATTGTAGAGAAAAAGGGGCAAACCGGGTGTGATTTGCCTCACCGAGTCACGATAACGTGGTGGTAACCCTGCCATCGGAAACACGATGATTAATTACACATCATTCATATATACATAGAAAGCGTTAGAGGTTTAGTGGAAAACCCAAAAAAATATCGACTAAAATAGAACTCACGAACACCCTACTTGATCATGGATACAAGAAATTAAAGATTGTTTCATTTCTATGTACATGTGCATAGCAGACAAATTACTTGTAACACAAGTAAGCATACCTTACCACTATAAAAAAAAGTTATTAGGGTATTTTTGCTTTTTTTTTAAAGATTTTTCTCAAAAACAAACCTTATAAAGAGAGAGGGGGAGGTTGGTTTAGGGGAAAAAACCCCCAAGAAATTGAAAAAACCCGGGAAATATTTGGTAACCGTTCATCTGGACTCGTATAAGCTGTAAGCACATGTGCGTACGAGCAATGGAAACTGTTTTTTAGTTTTTTTGTTTGCATGTGTCACTTAGGCACATATGCATATGCACATGTCCACGTTACAAACTATATGCATACCGACCAAATAAACGATTACCATTTTTAACAGTTCCCATATATACATACTGTCCAAATGAACGGTTACCAAGGTATTTGTCAGATTTTCATTGGCCCCGACTCCATATGCCATTTTTAACCGGTTTATAAAGCAATCAAAAGTCATAACAAGAAAAACATACAAACAAACTAAGAGGGTGTTTGGGATTGAGTTTTAAAACTCCTTATTGACAATAAGTTGAATAAGCTTGTTTGTGTAATCCAAAAGTGCTTTTAAAACTCCTTTTTGACAATGGATGAAATGGAGTTTTCAAAAAGTCACAATTTGTAACTTTTTGATTTCAAAAAGTGCTTCTTGACTCATTTTACTACAAACTCTTCTCAAAAAGTTGATAAGGTAAGCCAAACACCATCTTAAGAAACAACTTATTGACTTTTACCACCACAAAAAGCTAATCCAAACAGCTTTTTAAAAACTCTATTTTCCCACCACCATAAGTCAATAAGCACTTTTGGTAAGAAACAGTTTTGACCTCAAAAAGCAATCCAAACACCCTCTAACAAGTTTTTAGAACAAATATTGCAATCTTTAGACACACAAAAAACATTTGAGAAACTTACCAAAAAGCTGCCTCTTGAGATTCTCTTGCATGGTGTCATTGTTGCACACAAAAATGTAACCACCCACGGTTTCGTTTCTCGGCAAAGATTCCGATGGTGGCAGAGTCTTGAACCTCTTATCCACACCGTTCTTACCACCATCTTTATCGCCATTACTAACGCCGTTACCGTTACCGTTACCATGATTCTTTTTGTTCTTCCCATGCTTATTATTACCTCCATAACTATGCTTATTATTATTATTATTAATATCATCTCCACCCCCATTTTTCACAACTCTACCATTACTATTCTGGTTAAAATTCTGGTTAAGATTCAAATTGGGTTTTGAATAAATTCCCTTATTAAACCCTCCATTCATTCCAAAATCACCAACTGGGTTCTGATTGGTGGATCCGATCTTCCAATCGAAGTTGAACCCGTTGAAGTCCGACTTTGGTTGGCCGGAACTGTTGGTGGTGCTGCCGGCTCCGGCGTTGGTGACGTCGCCGCCGACACGGATGTCGAAATTCCGGCGATCTTTTTCCGGCCGTTTGGACACGTAGGAGCTGCTCCAGATGGAGTCGTTTAGAGAGAGATTGGAAAGATTGTTGCTCTGAACACGAAGCTGGTCACTGAATTGCCAGAAAGATGATTGATTGTTGTTCTCCATGGTTAAAGATTGCAACTTTCTTGATACCCAGATGGAAAAAGATTGTAAAATCGAATTCTTTTTCACAAAGAAACTGAAACCCAGATCAAAATCGAGTTCTTTTCACAAAGAAAGTGAAACCCAGATCAAGAAAATTGTAAATTTGAGTTTTTTTCCACAAAGAAACTGAAACCCAGATCAAAAAGATTGTAAATTTGAGTTTTTTTCCACAAATTAATTGAAACCCAGATGAAAAAGATGACAAATTTGAGTTTTTTCCCCAAAATAATTGAAACCCAGATGAAAAAAGATCACAAACTTGAGTTTTCCCCCCAAAATAACTGAAACCCAGATGAAAAAGATCACAAATTTGAGTTTTTTTTTCCACAAACTAACTGAAACCCAGATGAAAAAGATGACAAATTTGAGTTTTTGCACAAAAACAATTGAAACCCAGATGAAGTTTTTGAGTGAATTGTGAAGTGTGGAGTGAGGTAAGAAGAGGTGGAAGATATAAAGGAAGATGGAGGAAGTTTCTTGGAAGGTTGTGTGGGTTGTAAACTTGATGAAATATTCAAAGTATTTTAATTAGTGGGGGTCTTTTTTTTGGGGGATAGATAAGAATAAGACTAATTATTTAGAAGGGAAAAGATGATGGGTGGGGTTGGTTGAGCAAAATGGTGACACAAAAACGCGTAGAGGTGGAAGAGAGAGATCAAGACTTAAGGTGATCGAGAAGATGAAGACGTTTTCTTGAAAGTGACCCTAAATCCTTCATTTTGGTGGTAAATGCAATTATGGCCCCTACAAGTTTATGGGTTGGTAAAATGTCTCTTTTAACTTTCAATTTTAATATGTGTGTGTTGATTGATGATCAATCTCACACATAACATCAATAATAAGGACAAGAAAATTATAATAAATAGAAGATGCTTAGGTGGAGGAAATCTATAAAATTTGTGTTTCTTGATAAAGAACTTACGGTTTGATTTATTACTAGAATGTTTAAGTTATCACTAAACGTATGTTTCAAGATTTATAACCCTAGACGAAAGTTCAAACGAAAACTCAAATTTAATTGTGAACGTGATGGCAACCGAGAGTGTGGCACGTGGCGTATTCAGTTCGAAAAATACAGGATTATTCAGACTGTATATTGTGCATTATTCATATTCAGTCTGAATATATCTGTATTATTCAGACCAAATAGGAGCCGGATATGACACGAGTCGCGCTCTCGGATGTTTTTACATTCACAACTAGGTCTGAGTTTCATTTGAACCTGTTCCTATTACCTTATTATGTATCATTGTGATATTGAACCACGGGTTTAAGTAAGTTTGAGAAACTGTTGTAATTAAGGATCTAAGTGTAATTTGTAACTATGAGAGGCAAGAACTATCTAGTGTATATACCAAAAGGGTTGCTTTTAACAGACTTTACAAGTTGAGGGTACTAATGATAAAAAGTTTTATAGAAGAAGGGGTTTAACTTTAACATAGAGATTCTTGTGAAATAGAGCCAAATAAACTCGCTTTTCTTTGCTTCCATGCTAAGATAAAGGCAAACAACCTCTTCTTCTTTTGTCTTCAATACGTGTTATCAACACTAGGGATATAAATGGAAATTGCAAAATTCATGCAAATAAATATGAAAAAAAAAATCCCATAGCAATCGACATAAAACAACTTGAGTGATTTGGGTCGTTAAATTTTCTAAATAAATATTTAAATTTATTGAAATTAAATAAATAGATGATTAAACTTACTAAAACTTAAAAACCTAATAAACTTTTATATTTTATATCTTAAACATGGACGGATCTTAAGAGTTGCACTGCCTGCACATGATGGCACGTGCTACCATATCGTTCATCCATCGTAAGGTAAAATTTTATAGGTTTTTTTAAAGGTGCAACCGTATTGTTTTAGAATATGTAACTGTATTATTTTAGAAGTCACAACCATACCTCGTTATCAACCCAAAAACCAAAAGAACTCTTGAAATCAATCAAAAGCCCGAAAAAAGAAACTCTTGAAATCAACCGAAAAAGTCTCTTGAAATCGATAAAAAAAACTTAAAAATTACTCGAAATCAAACAAAAATACTTCGAAAATTTCTCGAAGCAATGGAATTAGGTTAAAAAAAACAAATCATGCGATATCAAACATTGGTAAAAAGATTAAGACACTTTGATAAAACCGTTTGAAAAAACATGGTGTCGCCATATCGAAAGCTTCTTATGTCCACCCTTGATCTCAAAACATAAAATTGATCAAGTTACTTATGTTAGAACTTTAGATTGTTTATCACATTGAATCATCAAGAATATAAGAAAAGAATGTGCGTACCCGAATCCATTAGTTAGGCTTGAATTTGAGTCGTAGATTCCCGGCTACGGTTTTCCTCAACGCAAAATCCCGAATGTTCTTCCAATGGGAAGAGTAAGTGAACAATATGATTTTGGTGTGTTGGGAACCATAACCCTAGTCGTCTTTATATAAGTTATAATTAGGGTTCCCATCAAACTCTAATTAAACCTGCTTCCTCTCGTTAGGCTCATACCACCTCTTATTAATTCTAAACAGCCTTCCACTAATTAATCACTTTAATTAGCCATATTATAAAATAGCCTGATATAATTAGATTAATAATATGTAAGTCCATTAATTATAGGATTTATTAAATAAATCCTAACATACCACCTCTTCATCATATTTTTCTAGTTCAAAACGAGCTTTAGAGACTGAAAGCAATTCGGCTTCGTATCAGTTGTTACTCCACCCTAGAGGTGGCCAAAAACCTGATTTCCAAATGAGCCTGAATCAACCTTGGTCCGAGACTCTTCCGTCGTAACCGTCTCTATCTTTGATTGAGACCATGGGTCAACAACCGATCCTAGTTCTTGTCCTTTGTAGGTCTCGGGCCAGACCCTTTTTGACCATCTTTAATCCATCAGATAAAAGGTATATAGACAATGGTGAATGGGCTTCATGATGGGCTTTTACGATCCGGTCTTCAATCATCGGTCCGACTCATTGGGCTAGTAAACCCAAATTAAGTTAGAGAGTTGGAAAAGTTGGTTAGTGCAATTTGACAAAATACAACATGAGATTCCCGGTAAAATTTAAGGTAAAATTAAAATGTACTTATAATAATAAATTCACAATATATCTCTACCAATTGATGTATAAAAACTTTATGTAGCATACTTTATTATTTTCATTCGGTTTGATAGTATCCGGATCTTTGGTCGAGTTTAAATCTCACCAAAGCAAATATGAGAAGGTTTGTAAAATTTCATTTGTGGTAACTATGCTATATACTTATTTAAAAAGGTATATTATTTCGTATCATATCATGTAATTAGTGCATCTCCAACAATTGTTCTAAAATTAAGAAAATAAAGAGTATAATGATAGTATGATACAATTTCTTCGTAATTGTAAAAATAGGAGAAATGTTATTTTTACTATAAATATGGAGAACAACCCAAAAATAATTACCAAGTCAAAGCATCGATAATAAGTTTCCAAAATAATTATTCAAGAAAAGAAATAACATTTTATTAAAATATTTTAATATTATAATGAAAGTTGAATGCTTAAAAATGATGAATTTGTTACTATTGGCTGTAATTATTTTTAAAGATTTTAACTTTAGTTTCTTATTTTTGAAATTTTTAGAAAAATCCATGAAATGCTTTATAGAAAGTAGAAACTACACACGCTTATGGAATTTTAGGAGTCACGAAGGAAGACCAAGACTAATGAACATGCAAAAATGGGTCATCAACTACCTGACCACACGACACTTACCCAAAAGTTACAAACACTGAATTCAAACCAGTTGATTCCAATCCTTAACAAGTTCATATTGCTTTCACGAAAAAACCACAAATCTTTTCTCAACGTTTTCCTTGATTTTGGTATTCAATCTCCATAAATCAACCTTTCAGAATCAACTTTCATTTCATCATTCACGACTTTCATCAAACAATTTGATGGGCAGAGTTCCCCTAACACTTGATTAACTCACTTTTTCCAGTCAATCAAGAAATAAGAAAAAGAAGACTTACAAAAAATGGCAAGCAACGTAACAACATGTTCTCTTGGTTTGATTTTCAGAACTAAAGAATCAAGAAACAATGGAGCCATGAAAACTACGTTCAAGCCTAATGGGTCAATTTCTTCTCCAGGTGTGATCATAAATAGTTAAATACCTCTTATTCTTTTTTTTTTGAAAGGTAAATACCTCTTATTCATTCATTCATTCAGTTTCTCATATTTTCAACTTTCTTGTCTATTTTCAGCTTCAAAATGTAGGGCAATCAACGCCATTTTGGCACCCAAACGAGAAACAGACCCAAAGAAAAGGGTTGTGATTACTGGAATGGGAGTTGTTTCTGTTTTTGGTAATGACGTTGACACATTCTACGAGAAACTTCTAGAAGGTCAAAGTGGAATTACCTTAATTGACAAATTTGATGCTTCCACGTTTACTGTTCGTTTCGCCGGTCAGATTCATAATTTTTCTTCAGTTGGGTACATCGACCGGAAAAACGACCGCCGTCTTGATGATTGCTGGAGGTTTTGTTTGGTAGCCGGTAAAAAAGCCCTTCTACATGCCAACCTTGGCCAACAAATTCTCGAAACTGTGAGTCTATCTATTGTTATTTTTGTACCCATTTCATGATTTTTTTTAATAGAGCAACTTAGTTTAATCATTTACCGTTAACTATATTATTAAAGTATTTAACATGTATAATAAAATATTACTATTTCTTTATAGTATAGTATAGTATAGTTGTTATAGTGAAAATATTTCTAAATCTCTAAAGTTTATATTTGAATATAACAGAGCATAGGTCCGTCCCAATGTTTTTGGAGATCCCGTTATACCTAACACTTTCGATTATACTGTAAAATGAGATAACAAATACACATATCCACAAATTATGTAGATGATGATAATGTGAATTACTTATGTCTTCCGATAGAAATTAGAGAAACACTCCTTTGGGCTATAATTTTAAAGTCAATGATGAAAGACCCTAACAATATATAATTAGGCCCCAAAAATTTGGGGGCTTTCTTCAAAATCACACATTTAACATGCTAAATTAAGCCCTAACAGAGCATCTCTAATATATATATGCTATATTTTCTTTAAAAAATTACATTTAACTCCAACAACTACTTTTTAGCAACTTTGATGTTACTTGTATTTTAAAACATTTAGACATTTAATAAAATAATAATTTTTTCTTAATAAACATTTATTTCAATACCTATCGTTCGTAGCAAAAAAATAAAATACTAGTACTATTTTAGATATTTTCATACTCTTTCTTTTTCTTTGTTTTTTCACTGTATGATATAATATATCTATTGAAGTACAAAACTCTCCAAAATCACAAAAAAATGTTATAACATAGCTTTTGATAAAACATAGCGTTGTCCTTGATATATACAAACAGATGGATCGAACGAGGATTGGAGTTCTTGTGGGATCAGGCATAGGAGGGATGACAACTTTTAGCAATGGTGTCGAAGCACTGATTCAGAAGGGATTCAAGAAAATCACTCCATTTTTCATTCCTTACTCGATAACGAATATGGGATCGGCATTGTTGGCGATAGATACCGGTTTGATGGGGCCAAATTACTCGATTTCAACGGCTTGTGCAACTGCAAACTATTGCTTTTATGCGGCTGCAAATCACATTAGAAGAGGAGAAGCAGATATCATGGTCGTTGGTGGAACAGAGGCCGCTGTAAATCCTACAGGGGTCGGTGGGTTCATAGCATGTAGAGCTTTGTCTCAAAGAAACGACGAGCCACACAAGGCCTCTAGACCATGGGATCGAGATCGCGATGGTTTTGTTATTGGAGAAGGTGCAGGCGTCCTGGTATACAATACAACTCAATTTTAACCCTATTTCTATTGATTACAAGTTACAACTATAAAAATATAACTTTTATGCATTATTTTCCGAATAGAGTGAGTATTATGATCATCCATGATTGAAAATTTTCTTCAATAATTCTTTTCTTTTGACCATCTAAGCTTGCAGATTCCACCTTTTAGAAATAGATTTGATGAAAAAAGTCTTACCATGCATTTTAGATAGACTCGCTAGCATTAGTACACGGTGCACACTAAAGAGTTGTAAAGAATACTCTCTCCATCCCAGGTTAAGTATCTACACGTTTATTTAAGTTTGTCCTTAAATAAGTGTCGGACTTTGAAAAACAGGTTTCTACTTTCCTAATCTATCCTTAATTATGAGATGAAAAAATGTCTACCTATTATTAAAGGTTAAAGTGTCATTTTGAATCGTAATAATTATATATTCTTAAAAATTACGTGTCATTTTCTCTACCGATATTTATTTAGTAAAAAATCGAGTAATAAAAAAAAGAATGTTGGGCTATTAATCAGGCCCAATAAGGTATGTAGAAACTGGGTAGGCTGTGAAAGCCTATCTTACCCAATTGGAAAAACTTTGAATTTTCCCCATTTTCTTGATTATGTCTCTTTAGTTATTTTACATTGTCATATAACTTAACAACTACTTTTTACGAAACCTTACTAGTTTATCAGCTAGTTTATCAATTCGCAGTTAGTATTTGGTCTTATTGGCTACAGATTATGGAAAGCTTGGAGCATGCAAGCAAAAGAGGAGCCAAGATTATTGCTGAATACTTGGGAGGAGCCATAACCTGTGATGCTCACCACATGACCGATCCTCGCAAAGATGGTCTCGGGGTTTCGTCTTGCATTGCCAAATGTTTGCAAGATGCCGGTGTTTCTCCCGAAGAGGTGTATATTTATTATCCATCCATCATATATAGTTAATTGAAACGGGCGTGTTTTGTTGATTAATTCGTTTCTAATCCATAAACTTTGAAGGTGAACTATGTGAATTGCCATGCAACATCAACCTTAGCTGGAGACTTGGCTGAGCTTAATGCCATTAAGAAGATCTTCAAGAATACATCTGAATTGAAGATGAATGGAACCAAGGCAAGAAACCCATCATTAATTAATAATCATGCTCATCATACACAAATTAATTAACTCAAATTCATTATATATATATATATATATATATA
>LUCG01296641.1:0-12807 GCA_001633085.1 Carthamus tinctorius
TATGGTTTGCCAGTTTTTCGGTTCGGTTTTTCAATTTCGGATATTTTGAACACCCCTTAATTAGTCCCTTTTGTTTTTGTCGTCCTATAATAAACCTGATTTAATTAAATCTTTAATTAAAAACACTAATCTTGTATAAAAAAACATGTGTATATATATTAATTAAATCAACTTAAAGTGGTCCAACCCTAGATTCCAAACTTAGGGTTATTCTTTAATCAAACCAATAGTTTTGTATCAGCTCCCTTTAAGGATACCCTTTTTAAGCTTATAAATTTGTTACCACCCCAAAAGAAACAAACATACATATATACTTTAATTTTCCATCATTAACTATGTTGTCATTGGTGGCATCACTGGCGGTCATCGGCGGAGCGTGGTGGGCGGGGACGGTGGTCCGGTGGGTCTGGCTCCGGCCACGAGCCATCGAAAGATGCTTAAGAAAACAAGGGCTTAATGGACCAAAATACAGATTGTTGCATGGAGATATGAAGCAAATGGCCGCCATGGCCCGCCATGCCGCCGTGAATTCTAAGTCGACGAGTTTTTCCGATGACTTTCTGCCCACCATTCTGCCGTTCCACCACCACATCATTGATGCATATGGTAACTTGGTTAACTTTATGTATTTTTAATTTTCAAAAGTGTTTTTATGAATATTGTTATTTTATTTGTCACTAGCTAGGGTTTTGAATATTAATTAAATGATACCTAGCTATGTTTAAAGTTTAAACCAAGTAGTGCCACTACGACGGTGGCCATTGGTGGCCGGTAATGGCGGAGAGTGGTGGTTCATGTGTCAGAAGTGGTGGCAGCTCAATATATCTCTAGTTGCCCATGCCCACCTACAATGAATCTATCATTCTAACATTATATTTAATCAACTAAATCTATCATTGGGATGGTAAATTATAGAATATTATAATAATATAATTTGAGTTAAAGTCTCTAAAATAGAAAATCTATTGGACTTGAATGTAAATCTTTTTAGAGATTTTAACATTTGGTTTTCTATTTTAGCAAAAGATATAAGAATTCTGTTGGAGATGCTCTTAATGATTTAGATGTTGGCTATTAATGAAACTATTAAGAAGTAAATAAACAGTCTTTTAATCTTCCTTTTTTATTCAAATTCAAACCTCTTTTGAACTTTATTTCAAATTTTGGTTAAATAGTCAAAATCGAATTGATCCATCTTGGATGAGTTCGACCAATTTAACCAAGCCAAATATTCTGACTGGTTTGGTTAACATTTTGCAATATATAAAATCATGCACATGTCTAGACCCATTCTACCTATCATCTTTATACTCGATAGTAATAATGCTAAAATTTATTGGTCACTATTAATCATGCCAAAAATACACGGTCCACTATATCGGTCGTCTTATGTTTTATATGGGCCAGGCTAAAGTTACCCGACACATAAGCAACCCTATATAAAGTGGTGAAAATTTGCAGGTAAAAATTCGTTTGCTTGGATGGGGCCGACCGCAAGAATCAACATCCTGGATCCTGAACTCATCAAAGAGGTTCTAGTGAACAACAGGGTTTACAAGAAACCAATCCCCAACCCGCTTGTCAAGTTCCTGGTTTCCGGGATGACTAGTTACGAGGATGAAAAATGGGCCAAACATCGCAAGATTGTCGCACCCGCTCTTACTCAAGACAAACTGAAGGTACAATAACTGAATTTTTATGGTTTCTCTTTTCGACTGTATATTTTAATCATATATTTGTATAAATTAGATCATTTACATAAAAGTGCAATCTAATTCTTTAACGTACAATCAAATTGGGACATCATTACAAGGAGCGTGTTAGTTACGGGCACGCATTGGGTTCAAATTGGATGCATGTTGAACTGAGAAAGAAATAAGAAAATAAAAATCGAACAGATCCAAGACCTGTTTGGTTATGGCTCAAAATTAGTTTGATTCGAACAAAAATTGAATTGATTCAAGAGCAGATCTTTAACAAACAGCTAAACTCGAAATTGGAAAGCATGTTCTAAACCCGTCCTTCTCCGTTCTATTGTTCTATCAACCTTGAACCATCGTCATACAATCGAGTTCATCAACCAACAATTATATCAATTTCATTTGACTTTATAAATAACTAATGTAATAAATATGTTTAAAAAATTTTAATGTATTAATAAAATGATTCAGAAGGTTGACTTTTAAACAGGTCAAACTTGTTTTTTTTGTCAGCTATCTTTTTAGAAAAATTATATTTCCTCCTATCTTTTTATTCTCTTGTCCAATCTGAGTTATTTAAAAATAAAACACAACCAAAATGACTTATTCTGTATATATTAGGCAAAGTTACCAACCATAAGTAAATTTACCATCTATGAGTTTATTTCTACAAAATGTATTCAACTATATCCAAAATGTTATTGTGTGTATCCATCTAAAAAAGATGTTATTAGTGTATTTTTGAGGTTATTGTGTGTATCACGACCTGCTCAACCGGTTACCGGCAGTTGGAGATGACAGTTTACAGTGGTTCTGGTTCGGCGATGGTGGTTTGCGGTGGTTTTGGGTCGGCGGTGGTGGTCGGCAGTGGTGGTGGACTGAGGTGGTGGTGGTCAGCGGTGGTTCTGGGTTTGTGGTGGTGGTTTACCAGCTAACCCGGTTACCGGTCATCCGGTCATTTTGAAACAAAATAATCTAAAAAATAATGTTTGATACACTCAATAGCATCTTTTTTAGGTAAATACACACAATAACAGTTTGGGTATAGCTAAATACATTTTGAAAAAGTAAACTCAAAATAAATACAACATTCAATGGATACCCAAAAAAATATAAAATAAAAAACACTTTAGTAACCAAATCTAGACGATATGCATATATAGACAAAAGATAAAAGTTTTCTTTTTGCGTTTTATGCACGTTTGCATATTATGCATATAGGATACTTATATGCACATGTGCATACCGTTCAAATAAACTATTACAGGGGTGTTTGCCAAATTTCCAATTTTTTTATGATTTTTTCCTATACCTGACCTTTAAGTATGCGACTGATAAATATTTTTATACGAATGTATCTAATTCAGAGAAGACCATAAAAACTCCTTCCGACAATTTTACGCAATAGTTACTCATCCGAAATGTTGTTTGTATCGTAGCATATGTTTTTGGCTATGTCCACAAGTTGTAACGACATATTAGTGACTGAATGGTCGAAGTTGGTTTCGGCAAACGGCTGGTGCGAGTTAGACGTGCAACCTTACATCGATGATTTCGCAAGCGATGTGATTTCTCGAAACGCTTTCGGGAGTAGCTACGAACAAGGTAGAAGGATATATCGACTCCAGAAAGAACAAGCCGTGCTCACACGTCAAGTTCTACAGTCGGTATACTTCCCCGGACGAAGGTAAACACTAGGTTTCATTCTCATCTTTTATAAGTGGCCACAATTGTTGCATACTCCTGGAATTGAACCCTGGACAGATGAGATATTCCACCACAACCCTTGTGGTTTTCATTCTCCCCCATTGAAATCCATTTCAGTAACCGTAAAAACGTGCAGGTTTTTACCGACCAAAACGAACAAGCGAATGAAGCAAATCGACAACGAGTTAAGGTCGATTCTAACCAAAATCATGGAGAAAAAAGAACGAACGATGATCTCAAGGGAAAGCGACGAGCACGAAGATTTACTATCGTTGTTGTTGAAAGCAACCATGAAAACAGACGGCAATCTCGGAATGAGTGTGGACGAGGCGATCGAAGAGTGCAAATCGTTCTATTTTGCCGGGCAAGAAAGCTCTTCGAATCTTTTGGTTTGGACCATGATCTTACTGAGCCGACACCCGACATGGCAAGCGAGAGCTCGGGATGACGTCCGCCAAGTTTTCGGACAAAATAAACCGAATTACGAAGGGTTAAGCCGCCTAAAAGTCGTAAGTAATAACACTATCGGCTTCTTATTAACCTATACGACAAAATCAAACGTTCTAACTTTCGATGCAAGCAGGTAACCATGATCCTATACGAGGTTCTCCGTCTATACTCACCGGCAACCATTTTCACACGAATGACCTACACCGAGACCAAACTTGGAGACCTAACCGTGCCTGCGGGGGTACAATTCCTGTTGCCGGTGATATTTGTACACCACGATCGTGAAATTTGGGGGGAAGACGCGAAGGAGTTCAACCCAGAAAGATTTTCCGAGGGGATCGCAAAGGCGACGAAGAACAAGCTTGCGTTTTTCCCGTTTAGTTGGGGCCCACGAATTTGCATCGGGAATAACTTCGCGTTGATGGAAGTTAAGTTGGCCATATCGACGATCCTACAAAATTTCTCGTTCGAACTATCGCCTTCCTACACTCACTCGCCTTCATACGTTGTTACACTACAACCTCGATACGGTGCTCATTTGATTCTCCACAAGATATAGCATCTACAACCGTGGTGTTCGTGTTATATTTGGAAGTTTGTGGTTAACACGAGCCCTAACTCGTTGTGCTAGAAACGGCTATAATTAGCATCGTACCAATGTCTATCCGGAATAAATTGTGGTTCTCTATCAATCATCATCGACAAAATGTGATTCAGATATATGGGTTTGTATTCAATATGTTGTCGGTTCTTGTTCTTACATTTCGTCTTCTCTACATGTAAAACCAGACCAAATCAAATCAAACGAACCAGTAAATCCCATATGAAGTAGGGTCCACAATCTGCTCTACATATAGGTGACCCAAGCCCAAAATGCGTTTTAGAAGGGGGCGGCGGGTTCAAGGGAAAACCGTAAATATTTTAAGAACTTGGAAACCAACTATTAATGAATTATTCATGATGAATAATGGAAATGCATGGTATTCATGATGAATAATTCATGAAATAGTTAGTCTCCAAGTTCTCAAATTATTTACGATTCTCATTTGAGCCTGCTAGTATCCTTAAAAATCTTGGACATCCTGCTGATCTTGGTGTCATATCGATCCGAAACAGTTTAGTGGCCACACCTATAGTCGAAGCATATAAAAGTGCGAGATCAGATATAACGATGAGTCGATGACCCATTAACTACTCTACTGGAGTCAGCATCGAGCGGTTTAAATTCATTGATCATATTCTTATATAGAAAAGGAACGGTGATGAAATTACGTACTTACCCTGCAACAAACTTTTCCCTGAATAAGGCCGTAAGGAATTGGACCAAAGTTCCGAGAATCATTTGATGCGTAAATGTTATCCCCTTGGATCCACACATGCCCCTTCGGCACCTATAAGGTCAATCACAAAATCAATGAACAACCCCTTTTTGAAGTATATAACTTTTATGAGAAAATAATCTTTTCGTTAGTCGTTGACTCACTGCGAATCCGAGCGTAAAACTTAGATAATGAAAGAAGAAAGAAAGCTCCTGACCATTGGTTTTCGGTTTGATTCAGAAACTTCATTTCATTGGTCTTTCAAGATTGTATAGTTTAATGGTAAACAGGTAAAGTTCAATTGCCATTAACCCCCAGAATAGTTAACGAGTCTTTAGGTTTGATCCTATTCATCTCTTAAAGAGGCTGCCGGCCATGGCTCTACACCTACCCGATTTTTTTAGGAATCTAAAAATGATTAGGAACCTAGTAACCACCCACAACGTGCCAAGTGTCCCTCATCAGAACGAATAAAACATTCATCATGAATATGGATGTGGATGTGTTATTCATCATGAATCACACATTCATGACGAATAACACGTCCACATTCCTGTTCAATATTCCACATGTCATGATGTGTGCAGTCCCCAAGTTCCTAATCAATTTGATATTCCCAACAGTAGACATTAAATATACACACACACTCCTCATCTTTGGTGAGGTTTGAACCCTAACCTCCATGAAGGCTAGGATTTACCAGTAACTTCGATACGACCTTTTTGGTCACAATCAACAATCTTAGTGCATCAAAGAGTGCATAACAATGTATGCATTAGAAAAAGCCCTAAATTATATGTTCAACTCATTACCAAAGATCAAATTAGTGGACAGAAGTTCTTAAATCTTAATCAATTATCATCAAAACTCAACTGAACATAGAAAAAACAAATCAGACAATCTCTTGCATTTCCTCATTCTTATGTTCTTCCATATCCACTAAGAATTCTAACAAAACTCAAGCAATTTTGATCTATCAAAAATGGAGAAAAAAACAGGTTATAAGAGTGTTACCACCACAGTCCGAGATCTATCACTGCGACTAGGATCCACCAAAAACGAAACAACTTCGCCTTCCATGGCCACAATCCGTTTCGTGATGATTTTTCTAGGGTTTTCAGGCGATTGAATCAATACAACATCACCTGGACCTACCTTCCCTAGCCTATGCGATATGTACTCCGATAACACAACATCGCCGGTCAAATTCAACGTCGGCAACATACTCGGCCCATAAACCTGAAACCAAAATTCCACCACAAATCAACAACATGAATACATACATCTACTGTAGAAATAGAGATAGAAATCGAGAGGATTACGAGAATTGGGGAAAATATGTAGGTATTGGAGACGTGAAGCAAGCAGAGGAATTTGGCGAAAATGGCAGCTCGACCAGCTGATTCGTTAACAATGGCGGTCCATTTACCGAACCATAATCTCATATCGATACTCGAATTCGGAGAAAATCTACTCTAGCCTGAAAATTTGGGGGAGAATTTATGATGAAATTGAAATTGGTCATTCAATCCAATTTGGGGGATGGATGGATAATGGGGGTTTTAACTTTTTAACCAAGTTTTCAATTTTGCCACTAAACTTTATGTATTTTTCATATACACCTTCATCTTTCTGTTTTGTTTAACTTTCCCCCCTCTAAAAGTTTGGGTTTTTTTGGATTTGGTAATTGACCTAAAAAGATTTTTCGTTGTTGTAGGTTCAAAGAGATTGCTTTAAACTCGTAACTTACTATAAAAGTACCGTGTTCTTTTTAAAGGAATCAATTTCTTGATGTGTTGTCTTTCATTGGTGACCTTCTTCGGCCATGGTTTTTAGTTATGTGCCATTGTGTTTATAGTTGTACTAATATTGGTGCAAAATAAGATATTCAATAAAATCTAAATCCGTGTTGGTAAACTCTAGATAGATTTTAAGGGATGGTGCAACAAACGAAGAACTAAAATAGGACGAGCATCTTGTAGCAACAAACCACATGTTGATTGTGGTATCCGGTGGCGGTGGAGGTGGTCGGTGGTGGTTGCTGCCTATGATGACTATTAAAACAAATATCATATTAGGGTTAAATCAAATGGGAATAGACCGGTAATTTTTTTGTTTTGTCTCATCTTATTTTTACCAATTTTGGTGGCACAAAAGGAAATCTTTTAATCATATCCAGTCTCACTCGGTCTATGTCCCATGTCGTTGTTGCGTCAAACGTGGAACACTGAGTTTTTTCCTATCCTATGTCGCTCCAAACGCAGAACAGTAAGTTTTGTCGTAACATGTTTTCATATACCAAAAATGCAACGTAACTAACAATTAACAAACCCGGAAGGTTAACTCAATTGTCAAATAAAGATTTGACCTTAGGCTCTTTCCAATAGGTCATCTGTTCAAGTCTTCTTAAAAACCATTTAAGATTTTATTGATAGTGATTTTTGGGACCCCATAAAATTATTGTACAAAAAAGTGATTCCAACACCCACATTTACCAAGAAAAAGAGAACAGTTATATTAATAGCAGAAGGAAAAACACTTATATTCACTTATATAAGAGCAACAATACCATAAAAAGATCTTATAAACACTTATATTCACTGAAACTATGCAAATTCAAAACATATGAAAACAAGAAAAGTAACAAGAACATAAAAATCATGATCATGTTTAAAGAATATAATTAGTATACAACAACACCCATGAATATTTATTTTCCTTTCTTCCAATTATATGAATTTCCTATATATATAATTTCATTTCGTTATAAAATAGAAACCGATCGGAGACCCAAAATACCTCGGAATCTCAAAAAAAACATCGTTTTTTGACGGCCGAGCAAGCCATCATCGCCATTCTCGGCTTCAAAACATCGACCATTTTCCCAAAACTCGAACCCTTTAGTCAATCCGCTCGAGATTAAACTTAACCATCCCCTCGAGGGCTAGCCGAAACGCACCCTGCGGCAAGCAATCAAGACACCGGATCGCAGCATCGGCCTTCTCTTTGGCTAGAACCTGAGCCCGTTCGATCCCGCCGCTAGCCATCACGAGTTCGATCGCTTCATCGAGCGAACCCGTTTCGCAGAACTCCGACTCGATGATCTCCCGGAGTTTCGGCTCTTTCTCGAGGGCGAAAATCACGGGTGCGGTCAGGTTTCCCTTAGCCAGGTCACTACCCGCCGGCTTCCCCAATTGCTCGGCCGATTGCGTGAAATCCAAGATGTCGTCCACCACTTGGAACGAGAGGCCCAAGTTCTTGCCGTATTGATACATCTGCTCGCTGACGTTGTTTCCGACCCCGGAAAAGATCGATGCGCCTTTCGTGCTAGCGGCAATCAACGAGGCAGTTTTGTAGTAGCTCTTGATCAGGTATTCGTCGAGTTCAACGTCACAATCGAACAAACTCGACGCCTGCTTTATTTCACCGCTTGCAAAATCTTTGATCACCTGACATCGTTTAAGTAAAGTTTTAGGTACCCTTTTCGTTTTGTGACGCAAAAACAAAATCGGTTTCCTAATACGTCATATAATGTCTAAGGTGTCGGTTGTTTTTTAAGAGGTCTAAAGTCTAAATTCTGATTTCACTTCTAAAAAATAAGAGGTGGATGGTGCACCTCTTAAAATTTCAGAGGACGGTAAGCGGTTTTCAGACCTCTTCTTAAAAATAAAACAACCAGTCTTTTCTCTGCAAGCCTCTTAATTTTCAGACTTAAGATGTTTTAAGAGACATTTTTTAACAAACAAACAACCCCTAAGTGTCATGATAGATTGCTTAACAGGACTTTAATTTATAGGACCAAACAACAATGCATGATGCGTCCAATATAAATGTAACATTTATTTGAAAAAATGTGTTATATTAGTCTTTTTATGACATTTTTTGAAAATGTGTTCTACGAAAATATTTGTTCATGGGACACTTCTCAAAACTGTTCTATAAAAAAGCTAATACGACAATTTATTTGAAAAAATATCTTTAAAAACTTGTCCGGATGCCAAAATTACCCCAAAGAATCCTACTGTAACACCTTTGTTAAGGGCGCACAATTGTTTGATCTTATAGAATTAAGTCGTATAAAGCAGTCTGGTAAGACATTTAGACATATTTGGTGTCACATTTTGTTGTAGTATGATGTTTTTTTAACATATAAAAAAGCAAAAAATATACCTGGCTAATAAGCTTTATGACCTCAAGATTTTCAAGATTCGCTAGGTACCATGACGATTGTGCAAACATAAAATCACCAGCTAGAACGGCCACCCGTGTACCGTATTTCTGATGGACGGTTTCTTGGCCTACATAACGAAAGAAAAAAGCTTGATTTCTGAAAGAACTTTCGAGGAAAAGACCAACAACCGCACATAAATTGTTCAAGAATTCACATAAATAGGCACCGTTAGTGTTGACCAAGATGAAGTTTTTCCGAGTCTTTTTTCCCTTGTTAACCTAAACATCTATGCTAAAATAGAGATTTTGGACTTTGGATATATTTTGGCTACAACAACTATGATATAATAGAATGTATGCTAAAATAGAGAAAAGAAGAAAGAGAAAAGGTGGAAACTTCTAAATTTGGAGAAATCTCGAAAACTCCATATTTAAGAGTTATTTCCGACCAATAAGAGACACTAAAATTTAATGTTTAAGAGAGAGAAATCATATTTTAATAAGTGTATCGAATATTTTTAATAATATAATTAATGGTAGAATCTCTAAAATAGAGTAGCTCTTGGAGTTGGATGTAGTTTCTTTTTTAGGGATTTTGACTTTTGTCTTTTGATACTCTATTTCAAATCTTTATCGTAACCGTCTTTCTATCTTTGTCACACTTTTCACAAGCCAGGGTCTTTACAAAAACAACCACTTTACCCTTTTGGGTAGAGATCACGTCTGCTTACATCTTACCCTCCCCAGACCCCGCCTCAGGTGGGAAATACTGGGTCCATTTGGCTTACTCTAGAACACGTCCCCAGACCCCACCTGAGGTGGGATATACTGGTTTCGTTTGGTTTACATCAGAAACACGACACATCAAGAGACATCTCTATGAATTCAAAAGTTCTTACCTCTTCTCATGTCACTTTCATCCAACACGTCATCGTGTATTAAGCTTGCGGTGTGAATCATTTCAATGATCTCCGCCAACCGCCTATGTTCTCTCGTGAGTTCCCTGAGTCACAAACACGAGCTTATTACAATTAAGCCACCGGTGGATTGCAAGAAAGAAAGAGAAAAAGACGCTCACTCTAAACCGGCAAGAGCTAACGTGGCTCTTGACACCAAGAAAACCAAGGCGGGTCTCATTCTCTTCCCACCAGCACTAAATATCTGTTCAGCCGCTGACATTAAGACGGGATTTTCGGCACCAACAATCTACCACATGAAACAATATCAGCAACAAAGTGTGGGTAACTTCTTAGCCAAAAGAACGAAGCAAAAGAAACAATAGGAAGTGAACAAAAGCCCAACCCGACCAGAACCCACTTGATAACCTAATCGGGTCATACCCATTTGAACCCAACCCAACCTCATGAACCCATTTGGACCCGATACCCATTTTACATGACCGTGGCATACAATTGGTTAGCTCTTTTCATAAGTGTATCACAATTCCACCCGTAATTTTACTTCCTATTTGCAAGAATCTTTAACCATCTTAAATAGTAGAAGCCGGAGTTCTGAGTTGAAATGCGTCACCGTTGACGTTTAGTGATACAAACGTAAATCTTGATAAAAACCCATAATAAATAATGATCAAGACAACGAGGATTTGGTAGCATATTCTTCACATGTGAATAACCAAGCAGAATCATGGAAAGAGCCTCTCTACCTAATGGGATAGAGGCAAATTATGCATACATCCTATGCTTAGACTCTACGTCTGTGTGGGATATACTGGGTTCGTTTTGTTTTAGACAATTTAGCAAAAGACACACCTTTGTGCTTTCCTTTGTGATGCAAGATTAAGGCGTTGTTTGGTTGGTTTTTCATCAAGTCCTGTATGGATAAAGTTGTCTGTATGAATTAATCTGTTTGTATAGATTGGGAAGACTTTTCTTTGGGAGGGTTTTTTCAAAGATGGAAGGGGCATGTTTTTGAAGTGGGAGGGGGAAGTTTGGAGGAAAAAAGGGAAAAAAAGGCTTAGCTTTCAGCTTCCCCTAGAAGCTTACCAAGTAAGCAACTTACTATGTTATTAAGCCACTACGAAACCGAACATGTTGCAAGTCTCATTAAGCTCGTTAAACTAACAAACAAACCCCAACAAAATAATGGCTTTAGACCATAATCTCATTCCCCAAAAACACACAAAGCCATTTGCATCATATCTTTTCAAGATTCAGCCAAAAAAGTGGTAAAGAAAACAGAAAGAAACCACAAATTGCAAGTACAAATTCAACCCTCAATCATTAACTACCTAAAGCTACCAAATTTGATTCAAATTCATCAAGATCATTCAAACCCACATTAAAAAAAAAACACACAAAACCCAATAATTACTCACAGATTGTAGATTCTTGTTCAATGTCAGAAGATCATCAGAAACAACTTCAAACAAGTCTGAAGGAGAATTAAGCCCCCTTAATTCCTTCTTCTCATTCAATGCTGGTGGAATACCTATATTCATTCATAAAACAACATGTTAAAAATTCAAATACCACTAAAATTAGATCAAAATTCTTTATACAATTGAACCCCAAAAAGAACAAAAAAAAAGATACCATTAAGCAAACTCTCAGGAGCTTCAGTGGAAAACACTCTACACTTTGCAACACCACCACCACCACCACCCCGCCGGTAACATATCAACTTTCCGGCACCGGCACCGGCACCGGCGCCGGCGACCCTATTCACACTCCTAATCACTTTTCTTGAAGGAAATGAAGAATTGAAAGAACACCCACAAGCACTGAAATCCACAAAAGCAGTTCTACCAACAAACTCAAGATTATGGCATGTTGCCGGCATCATCTTCTTAAAATATCCCCCAAGATTCAATCTTTTTTTCAAGAAAATGAAAACCCACCTCAGAGATTGAACTAATTTGAGTAATTACAAATACCCACTAGCCAAAAATCCATAAGAATCGAAGAACAATGCGAAATGGGGGAAGCAAATAATAACTATTCAAGATTTCAGGAAGGAGGAGAGAAAAAAGAGGCAAAAAGCAAAGGTTTTGGAGGGCTGGAAAACAAAGTGTAATGTGGAGAAGAAGATATATTACTGGAATTTTAGTGGATCCTAAAAGTCCACATATGTTGTTGTAAACTGTGGATTTTAGTTTTGCTTTAATTGGAAGTAGAATTGAGAAAGGGGGGAAAACAGCGATAGGTTGTAATTGCATATACTGGTTTCTTGATTTGACAGTAGTAGTAGAGAGGGTCGTGTATGAAATTGGGTTTTGGAAATTGGAAGAAAAAGGGCACCTTATCTACGGGTGAACTTGTGGGTGTGGAGTTGAAGTTGGTGGCCGATTCAGAAACGTTCATGACTTGTGTGATCATAGATGTATTTCTATTTCTTTTTTTCTTCCTATTTTCTCATATATATTTCTCTCTTTTTATTTCTATTACTTAGGCTGTGTTTGGCAAAAATAAGCTAGCTGATAAGCTAGTCCATCCAAACATGTA
>LUCG01296690.1:0-10714 GCA_001633085.1 Carthamus tinctorius
ATATATATATAAAAGTTGTGTACCCACGCGATGCGGCGTGGGTAAATCACAATTAGGAAACCAATAATTCATTGTCAATTATATGGAGTGGGGGCATTAGGTGTAAGGGATGTGTGTATCAGATATAGTCTCCGAACACCTGGACGCATGGTTTTAAAATGCATCTAATAGAGGTATCAAGTCCTTTATAAGGGAACTTTCGTTCCCATCCCTAACCAATGTGAGATCTTATGGTATGAATGAGGTTGGTTTAGGAAGGGTAAAACTTATCTATTTTTTTTACTTAAAATCTCCGTAGTTGGTACACGTGGTTGTTTGGTTAAAAGGATATAGTTGACCAAGTTCTAAAAGTTTAATCATTTATTTCTTAAAAAACTCAAGAACTTAATCATTTAAAATAAAAAAGTACATCAAATTGTTTTTGGGTCTTTTTCCATTATAATATGACATTTAAATTTTATATATGTGCACAAATATTTGGTGATACCAAAGAAAAAGTTCTGCCACAACAAAGCAAGGACAAAAAAGACCAACCACCTCTAATGTTGATACAAGTCGATTTGGTAGGAAAGAAAACTTGACATCTTGTATTACTTAAATTGTATTACAATAATAAAGAAAAAGGGAGCTAAACACCAACCCAAAGAATGTATTACAATTGTTTAATGTGTACCGTAAGATGCATCATGATTCTAAAATCGAGAACTCAAATCCTCAATTCCACTTCTTGCTTCTTTACTTTTATGATTTTTATGGTTATCAAACGTGAGTTAACTAATATAAAAATTGATGGCTATCAAATGTGAGTTAACTAATATATAACTTGGGTACAGGGGTGTAGACAGTAGTGACAGTAGGGGGACTAGTTGGTGCTCAGCCCCTCCTAACTATCTCCCTTATATACCAAAACTACAAAAATGATACATATATTATGGTCCAGTCCAGGTGGTTTGGGATACGCCCTTATTTCCAAACCACCCAAGTTTGAATCTCCCCCTCATAGCCCTTTATTTTCTTTTATTTGTCATTCCCCTGAGTTTAGTTTTTTAATAGAGTTTTTTAAATGCTTTAAATATATATCAAAAACATAATCTTTATTAGTTATCTTTATTATTATCATCAAAAATCTTTTTTTTATTATTTTTCTCTTTAACAAATATTTTATCAAAAAAATATTATTACATCAAAAATCATAATAAATTAAATCAATATTGATATTTGTATAAATTTTAAAGATATATAAATCAACGTTTTTGTATCGTTACTTTTATTGACCATTTCATAATATTATTTTTGTCCCTAACTATGAAATCTACTTTTTATATTGACATCAATTATGATATTTCTATAAATTTGAGAATGGTCTCACTTAACCATAAAAATATCCTTTTGACTTCAATTAGCACTATAATATAAACAAATTTCAGAATTTTCATGTTTTTTTCTTGTTTATTTTTATCTAAACACTAATCACAAACTCAGTTTCCTCTCAAAACCTCATGAAACTTAAGAGAATCGACATTAATCGTATACCACATTAATCTTTTGTTTGAATAACATCAATATGCAAGTAAGACTTGAGATCTTCAAGCCCCTCTTAAAGTAAAATTCTGGCTATGCCTCTGCTTGGGTATCAAACGTGAGCCAAGTAATATATAAATTGATGGTTAATATGGATGATTTTGTAGGAGAATAGAAGGTAACCCTAATAGAATTGTATGTTAATCTTGCCACTTTTGGTCATACGTTTTTGATCATTTTAGTCCAACACAAACTTTAGAGTCCTATAAGAAAAATAAGAATCCAAAGGGCCATTTACTCTACCAAGAAGTCAAGAGTTCAAACCTAGAAAAAAGTTTGGAACAATAAATGAGTTACATGTGATGGGGATTTCCTTAATTTCTAAATATATTTTTCTTAATAAAGTAAAGTAATATATACGGGACGGAGTGGGTATCCGCGGGTAATAAAGTTAGAGAACCGGACCTGACCCAGGACTCGGCGGGTACCCTTATTTTCGGGTTTTTCAGGTCATGGGNTTTTGGATTATACGGTTTGGTTCGATTCTTCGATTTTTCGGTTTTTTTTAACACCCCTAGGTTGTATATAAATATTATATATACTAAATAGATAAACATAAACCATTTTTTCAAATAAGAAATCCATTGCTTTGGATAACAAATTGGATTGTTGGTAAGCATTTTAAACCCGACAAACATAGTCTCACACTTACTATGGTAAGGGTCTCGGTCCTTGAGGGCATTGTCTTTTACCGGGTAAGTTTCTCAGTCCTTGCCATCTTTGATTACAAATGATTTTGATAAACACTTACCTGGATATGCGTTTAGTAAACGACGCCATAGTCAAGTATCTTAAATAGTAAATACCCTTCAATAACTCAGAAACATAGGAATTTTATGACCCGAAACAAAATACACTACCCGTATTTCATTATTTATAATAGTTACCTATGACCAAAAAGGTAAATTTCATTATAACTTAAGACGGAGAAGAAACACATATTTGAGTAGGGTATATCACCTATTGTCATCGAGCTCAAGGTGGGGTTTGGAGTTGGTAACATTTTTGACAATCGAAATGAATTGTTGATAAACATCTTTTACCTAATAATCATTTACCATGTAAGTTTTTTAATTCTACGCTTCTCACCGGTAAGATTTTTGGTCAATGTCATTCTCACCCGATAACATAAGCGGCTACCTAATAAGAAGAATCTGATAAGAGGCCATGTAACAAGGACACAAAAATGATCAAGATCAGATACCACAAGCTCAGGTTAGAACATTCAAAAGCAACAAGCTATTAGTAAACTCAAGATACAAGTATACATACATAAGAAAGTTGAATTTAGTTGGCTTACACAATCAATATAAAAACCATGAGAAATATATTAAATCTTCTCAGAAGCCTGAATAGCTGTTTAGGCAAGAGACTGAAAATAGAAACCCCAATTTGTACCTCATATAACCAACTATATATATCAAATAGATACAAAACAAAATCCTTGGGATAGAGAAGGAAATATCTACAAGAACAATTCTACCAAGGAAATATCAGTTCACAGAACACCAACATAACATATTAGATACATAGGTCGGTCTCCCAAGACATCCTTGATGATGTCTTCCAGTGCTGTGGCGGATTTGTTATCGCTCGGAGGGTTCATAGTGCCCTAACCGAGTTCGAGCCTTCCCATGCGCATGCCTGGGGACATTTAAGTGGGGCCATGTTTAGCCCCCAAAATTGCTGGAGATTAGTCGGGCTTTGGCCCGAACACCTTTTCAAATAAAAGACATCCTTGATGACGGACTGGAACATATCATCAATATCTCTCATCAAGCAATGTCCAACATTAAGCAAAAAGGACTTTTCCCATCATAAAATAACAAAGGAAGGAATGAAAACATTACTTTAATTACAATATTTAAGTATCAAATACAGAAGAATTACTATTTTTCTCAGGAAGGTTGGAAGTGAACTTGCTCTACTTTTTCATTATTGACATTGCAATTGTTAAAATCTCAAAATAGATGTGTCAAGACAAGACAAAATCTCAAAATAGCATGTCCACTACAAGAAAAAGGAGTTTTAGAGAAGAAAGTTTTAGAGAAGGAATTACATGGCAAATGTGAGAAGTGTAACTAAATGTAAGTTTTTCCTCTCTAAAACCCACTTAAAACCCTCCCTAAAACATTTTCCTACCGTTATATAGGGAAGGTTGTTGACGGAAGTAAAAGGTTCTCTAAAACCTTTAGAGAAGCTTTTCAAGCTTTTAAATGCAAAAGAAAACCTTGTCTGAAGGTCATTTTTCTTGTATTGGTCATTATCCAGAGGTTATAACTAAATCATCATTTATCTTCGGTTATCGCTAGGAGTTAATAAGTTGTAATCAAGGTTCTAAATGACGTGAGGCGTGGCGTGGCGGCGAGGTCAAGCCTTACGAGTTATGGCGAGACCATCACGTTTTTCAAGGCGTGTCCTAAGGCGGCATACACACATTCATATTTGTGTATGTTAGTGCTTTGAATTATATCACAGAAAAAATTAAATCCATATCAAGTAATAAGACTAAAAAATGAAAGAATAATCATTGATACAAAATATATAGAGCTTATAAAAACGATATCAAGAGTGCAAAATAATGATTAAATCTCTTGAATCTCTACTCGCTACTTTATTCAGTTTTCAAAGAACTTGTATTCAACACTCCATGTACGGTAATGAGATTAAATATTTACCTATTTAAAGTTTTAGTTTTAATGTTTTCCTTTTTATGTTTATTTTAGTGTTAAGTCTTGTCATAGTTATCATTTATTCCAGAAGTTAGATATAAAAGTAATTGCAAACCTTACAAAATAATGCGTTGTAACGTGTCATAACGCACTGTAACGTGCCATAACGCGTTACAATGAAAATCAAACCTTAAAGTGGAGCCATAGGGGTTAATGCGATGTGGAACTCAAGCCTTGACGCCATAAGGAAGCCATAACGAGTTCTTTAGAACCATAGTTGTAATGCATAGCATATCCATTGTATATGAATACAACTTTTTTTCGTATTGGATCCTAGATCTCACACATCGAGCTTAATTCACCTTCCCAAGTCCCAACGAAACAGTGAAAGATGCTGTTTTATCCTTATCCATGGATTGATGGAGCGCTCGGATGGAATTTGGAGCCCTTTAGTTCTCTGCCGAACCGAAACACAAACGAAAGCAAAAGTCTAGGTGTATTGAAATCGAAAGCAGTACGAAACCTTAAACCAAAACCTTCATCTGATTGATTCTTTTTAGTGTTGGACTTGTAGCACCAACCTATTTGAAAACATAAATTGGAAAATGTAAGAGGCAAAAAGCAAAATTCCAACAACAAAACAAACCTACAAGAAACAAAAAGAATGATCGAATTGTTTAAAGTGTTCGTTTCCTACCTATTTAGGATGAACCAAGATCAAAACATACAAAGATGTATCAATCCAACAATAGGCTCAATTGAGTGAGTATGATGAAAATAATGGAAGGGGATTCAAACCAAATATCATTCAAGTCATGGGAATATGATCAAAATAATGAAGTCTAAATAGGTTCAATTGACTACGATCAAAATAATGAAGTCAAAAAGGTGAATCATAAAACCAAATATTATTCCCGTGACTTCGCCAGACTTTGGATTTAATATCAACCACCATCCAGATAACAACAACCCCTTTAAGGAACGAAAAAACTTATTCAAACATGTTATAAATCACTTTTCATGTCACTTACCTCCACTATATATTCCCTTCATTTTTAGTCTGTTTTTAGACAAGATAATAGGCTTTCAAATGTTCTAATTGACACCTCATGAGTCAACCTCAAATCGCCTGTTGGCCGAACTAGAATGTCCATAATCGGACTCTCCACCGAGACAACTGCATTAATAACAAAAACCAAAAATCTCGACAAGGATGTGGTGCCCAAGAAAAATTAAAATCAAAATCGACAAGGAGTTAGGGTTTCTTATCTTACCGAGCAGGCGATAATCGAAATCGTGTAGCAAATTCAAGGTCGAGCCTTCATGAGACCTCTGAGAATGGTATTCGGAAACATATTTTAAAATTTGAAATTTTATATTTGAAAAACATTTTGGCACCCAGAGATAGTTGAGCGGAACATTGGGAGCATAAAGTCATAAACCACAACAAATATGAAACCAAAATAGGAAAAATAGTCTTTGGTGTCGTCCAGTCAAAGATTGTGGTAGGGCTCTAGGTCCAGCGTAAGCTGGGTCGGGATAGCGGCGGATTAGTTGGCTACCCGTGGATGTCCGGTACCACCAGAGAGGTAAGAAACCGATGTATACTGTTTCGTTAGAATTACCATGTGCACGACTAATCCCTATATTCGATCGAACACAGGTCGACGACGAAGCATCAGACTGCAAAACAGGTTTCCCTCAAACCTGTTCAGTAACACAGCCGATAACCCGATAGATATTGACGTTGAATCATACAGTAGTGAAACGACACGTGTGCAAGAAGATTGACCAGGCGCATCTAAAGATCAAGAAACAAATTTTTTATCGTTCTGTTGCTTGTTGGAAACGAGAAATCCAGAATATTGTGTTTAAATAAGTCAATAATGTGTAGGACCACTACACATTCACAATGAATAAAGACAATGTTTTTAAAAAAATGCAAGAAAAGTGTTTATGAATAAGTTATTAGCTTTTTGTTGGACTAGCACATAGGACAATAAACAGATATAATATGTAGAGAATGAGAATTTAAGATGCATGCATATTTCTTGATTGCTGTAGAACACATATGTTCAGTAACTCACAACACATGTCTACAATAAGGCATATTCACACATAAAAATGGCTAACACATGTGTTAAGGCAACTATGCACATATGAAAAAATGCACAAGTGTACCTTTTGTTGGCTACAGCACATGCAAGATTGATCCCCAATTAACACATGTGTTAGATGTGCATTTTCATGTATGTTCCAAACAAAACAAAGTGGCCCATTTGAAAGGTGTATATGGCAAGACATATTTGCAAAAAACCACATAAGACACATGCGGAGTAACACATATGAAGGAAAGTGAGTGTAAATGGTACAACACATGAATATGGAAACACATATGTTCGAACACATGTGTTAGGGCAACTGTGCACATATGCGGGAAAAATAAATTATGCACAGGTGCGGCTTTCAAACAATCCCTACACCCAACAAGTTTAATATTATAGTTCCTACAACTCCTCTCACGAGGCCCAATATGCAACGAATCAAACGATCTACTCCTAGGCATACCCTCCTAACTAAAAACAAACCAACGAGTCCGAATTACATGAAAAAAGCACATTAATAACATCCTGATTCCATGCATATTACATGCTACAAAACAACTACCAAACGGAAACTACAACAATCGCGACGATGGACAGCCCGTCCAAACGGGGGGTTTCGGTTAATTCAGTTTGTTGTCCCTTAAGCAACGAGAACCCGGAAAGCGTGGATCATATCTTTGTAGTTTGTTCGACCTCAAAAATTGTAGCAGCTCATCTCTCGCAATGGGTACGATGGTGGCCGACTGATACAAACTCTGTCTTGGATCTATGGACGCAAATTGACTCCAAGGCAATTAGCGAAATGGACCGTAACATACGAAGGATTATCGCAACTGCGTTCGTTTGGGTGTTGTGGAAACAAAGGAACTGTAAGATTTTAAAAGGACCTGTAAAAAAGAGAAGGAGATTTTGGATGACATCAGATTTCGGAGGCAAACAGATGTGTTCATAGACCTTAAAAACAGACGGCCGCTACAACAAGAACTTAACCAAAAATTAAAGAAAAAAAAACACATACACATACATACATGCATCATCATCATCGGACCCTACTCCACCGACTTGCTCGATCAGATCCTCGGCACTACCCGCCAGGCCGCCACATCATCAACATCACCAACAACGTCAACCTCAATAGACGTCTGTAATTAACCGAAAACAATCCTCAACGAGAGAAGATGCATTCACAGACAATTAAAATTCCTCAAGATCGACCATCGAATTGGAATCCGTATGGAAAAGTTAAACACAGAATAACAAATGAATACGACTGAAAAAACATATAAAAAAGGAAACTGCCATAAAAATAAACCAAAATAACCAATACTCCTACATTAACGGAAAGTGGATTAGGAAATTAAATAACATAACAAATACCAAGAATAACCTCCGCCCATATATCAAAACCAAATGAGACGCTGCTTTCTAATTGGCTGCACTATAGTTAACAAAGTTAACACACTTAACTTGGTTAACAAATGAAGGAAACTCTCTCCCTCTCTCTCTCTCTCTCTCTCTATATATATATANGTGAACGTGAGGACATGAGAGCACGCCACGTGGCATATTCAGTTTGAATAATCATGTGTTATTCAGTCTATTATTGAATAACACAACACTCAGTATTATTCAAGCTGAATAACACAACATTCAGTGTTATTCAAACTGATCAATAACACAACATTCAGTGTTATTTAGTTTGAATAATAATAAGTGTTGTGTTATTCAGTCTGAATAATACATGATTATTCATACTAAATATGCCACGTGGCGCTGTAACACCCCAATCCCAAAACTAATGTATTTAACTAACTTTGTTGAGGTTAAGTTGACTTTTGGTACCTTATGTCATTTTCAGGACCTTAAGGGCTGACTTGTATATTTCCGAAGTTCAAGGTAAATAGGTGGCATGTATAAAAAGGGGATGAAAGCCTCAAATTCCTTTCATTTGTGTTGAACAATTTTAGAGAGCAAGGAGAAGAGAGATTTTGGCTCCCTAAGTTTGGTGCGCGTGTGTGGGGATTTTCGTGAAGGCAATCGTTGGAGCGTCGAGTATTTGTGTTGGATTGCTTGAAAGGTATGAATTCCAACCCTTATAATAGTTGGATTGTGTTGTAGAAGGAAGGGTTAGGGTTTAGGTTGTTGTAGTGTTAAATTGATCATCCAATTGGATGTTATTATAAAGGTTTTGTGTTATAGATTGTTACATAATGTTTGGGGGTTGCTTTTATGTATCAATTGGGTCAAAAACGGCAGAAATTGGAATTAGGAGGTGAAAACCTTGGATTTTGGGTGAAAACACGCGGAAGGGGACGAACAGGGCCTATCGGCGAGTTACGGGCGGGTTACACCCGCCGATAAGTCGCCGATACGACTATTTGTCCCAGTGACTTTTCCGTGCGGCGATGTTTTAGGATTTTCTTTAAGGGCCTTTCGTAGGGGATTGTAATAGATGGTAATTGGCAAAGTATGGTAGAAATTGGAGTCGTTTTACTATGTCTATGGCTTAAGGGACGAGTACAGTTTTTAGAACTCTAGTTAATAGTAGTCTCTGATATATATTTGTTGCATATATGTTATAGGTGTGTGAGCTTGTTACATGTGACTTTCAAGTGCTTGATATCTCTTGCTTCGTTGGCAGGTGAGTACATTAACTTGTGCTCAATATGTTATGCATGATAATTGTTTGTGTAATGTGGTGTTATGACATACTGTCATATAATGGGTTATGATAGGACACATTGTGGTGGCAACACCTTATTGTGGACTAATATGGATTAAGAGGCCTCATACCAGTGTCAGTTATGATCCTCTTTGGTGCTTGCACCTTGAGGAATGGTTATGATGCATGCCCAGTTTTGATATGTATGCTTATGATTATGTTACATGCTTGACATAGAGTTTAGGTTTGTGCTCACTAAGCGTAAAGCTTAACCCGTTGTGGTTTATGTGGCGTAGTTGTAGGTACCTCTTCTGACAAGAAAGGGAAGGCACACGCTTGATGCTCAGGATTGAGGATGGAAGCTCAACTATCAAATTGATTTCATTAAAAATCTTATACTTCAACTTTTGGTTTTGGTTTCTTTATAAACTGTTGGAAATGTTCGCTTTTGACTTTTGAGAATGTTTTCTTTTATATTAGTATCATGTTATGGATTTAAAATACACAAGTTTATTATAAACAGTGTTTCCGCTATTTTAGGTTACTTTCGGTTAAAAAATTTGTTGTTTTGGACTTGAGTTATTACAGCTGGTATCAGAACCTTGGTTTAAGGGATTCGGGCATTCACGAGTAGTGGGTGCTTGAACTTAAACCCTAGTGTTCGTGTTTTCAACCAAAGTAACTTAGAAAAGGAATCTTTTTTTTAATAAGGAAAAGAGTTTTAAGCTGAGCTGCAATCCGAAGCATCAAGACGGGGGTGAGCACCCTATACCTTATCTAGGATAGTAAGAAAGCATGTTGTACTTAATTGTATATGAACACCATTAGGTGATATGTATGGTCTATATGCATGCTAGTTTCCCTATGTGTAAATGATGAAGTTAAATGATATAATGTTTATGTTAGAATAACGTTTGTGCATAGAATTGTTATGATGTACACCATGCTATTATAGATGTTGCGTGGTTAGTTAAAGTAGGAATGTTTATAGTTAACTGTGTACATAGTTTGTTATGTGTTGGACCAAGTTTGGGTAGTAGACACTTTTATGATGATGAAAAGGCTAGATATGTAGGATGTAATTATAATGGTATAAGAGCCCATATCATTATAATTGCATTGTACATGTTGGGACTTGATGAAATTGTAAGAGAACTCTATGAACCAAATGAGGTTTTGGGAAAATGGGGTTAGGAGCATGTTGGCTTTATAGCTAAGTAAGATGGATTAGTATAGGTCGATCACTAAAAGCATCCCCTATTTATGTTTGTGAGTTGATAGTGTAAGTTTTTCTAGGGGATATAGGTTGTTGAATCAGTATGGTGACTACTAGAAGGCAGAATAACAGACCACCTGGCAATGAGGATCAGGAGATTCCCGATCTCAGGGGAATCATCGCTGCTGAAGTAGGGGAGGTGCTCTATGAGCTACTCCCTAGTTTGTTTGAGCAAATGAAGCGAGAGTTAACCCAAGTGGTTAACCAGTAGGTGGAAACAGCCATGGCCGACAGAGGCAATGGTACGGGAAGCTCTCAGTTGGGTCAAGCGAGGGCGGTTACTTACAAAGATTTTTCGGCGTGTCAACTGCCAATCTTTGAAGGGAAGAAGGATCCGGTGGCTAGTGCACGCTGGGTATCAGAGATCGAGGGTGCTTTTCGTACTAGTTTCTGCATGGCGGAGGTGAAGGTTAGATAT
>LUCG01296692.1:0-11333 GCA_001633085.1 Carthamus tinctorius
CATAAACATTCACATTGAATAATGTTGTATTATTGACACGTGTTGCGCTCTTGACTATCCTTTCGCAATAGAAATCTGAGTTCGCGCCAGAACTTTTGCCTATATATGTGTGTGTGTATAGGGTTAGGTTCACGTGAGACCAACATGGTCTATGAGAGTATAGCCCGAGTGTGTTGTCTTTCAATAAGACAGACACATGACCATGTATCTATAAGGATAAGTGCGTGCATTCATGACATTACAAAGGGTCATACTCCGTCACACATTATGTATTTTTGTGTTGTTTATAGCTTCCTTCTATCAAAAGATTTCCTCTTGCTTCTTTCGATTCTCAAATGCATCTGAAAGACCTATGCCACCAAAAATCTTATACCTCATTGTTTCCTTGAGTTTTTGCAAAGTACAAAGCTCTTCCAACCTCGTTTCCATGCTCTTTTATTGCATCTCTAATGTTGTTAGTTTTTCATCTCTATTTTTCTCACCATTACTAGAATTTGTATTATAACCGGTTGATGCATCTCCTTCTAAGTATTGGGAATTTTGTTTTAACAAAACCATATATCCACAACTTCAATGAATCGTGTTTGAATCCATCATATCTCGACCATGGATTATCTACAAAATCATCTTTGATAACAGTGGTCAATCACATAATCGAGATGTAACGATTAGTTTTCGTTGGGCTTAATGAATTCATCCATGCTCTGTTGCTTTGGTACCAAATTCGTTTTTTTAGTATTTACGACACGGACAACAAAATTTTATGTTCATAGAAGAATTTTTTTTCTTCTCCTAGCTTTCCATGGAATTTCTTATATTAGCAGCCTCATGAATTGCTATTATCGCCTATAACTTCTATAATTATTGCTCACTTTACATTTTGGGACTTCAACTGGTCTTGAAATGACTCATGTCGATCTATTAATCAACACAAACATACATTGACGACTAAGCCCACTTTTGGTGAGAATCTAACCAACTTGGTAGGACTTAACACGCTCCCTCCAAAGAAGGCTACAAGTAGCTGGAGTGATCTTCTGCTTTGAACACCCTGTTTTTTCCTTCTCTAATTCCACCTATAAATACTAAAAAAACGAATTTGGTGCCCAAGCAACAAAGCATGTATAAATTCTTTGACACTAACGAATCCTAATCATCACACCTCGATAAGGTTGATGACTACTGCTTATAAAAGATGATTTTATGGATAATCCATGGTCGTTAGAGTGAGTTGTGGAAGATGGTTTTGTTAAAAACAATATTCCCAATTCCTAGAAGGGGGTACATCAACCGATTATAATACACATTCTGGTTTTGATGAAAAAATAGAAAAGGAAAACTAACAACATTAGGGGAGCAATAAAAGAGCACGGAAATAAGGTTGGAAGAGCTTTGTACTTTGCAAAAACACAGGGAAGCAACGAGCTACAATATTTTTGGTGGCTTGATTCTTTCAACTGCATTAGAGAACATAAAGGAACCAAGGGGGAATATCGTGATAGACAGAAGGTATACATAACTGAAAAACATACAATGTCCACTACAAGAACATTAGGTTTATTGGACTTCTAAAATTGTAAGCGTCCTAATTGTACTTGCCCTTCATAGGACAAAACAACAAGTGTCCTATGTAAAAATATTACAATAGGATCACATAATGCTTGTGGGCATTTGAACAAGGTTTTTTTTTTTATAAATAAAGTGACATATTAGTTATTTATATGACACTATTTGAAAAATGTTCGTGAAAACATAAATGTCATATAAAAAGATGGGTTTATAGAATTGTTCTACAAAATTGCCACTACAACACTTTATTTTAAAAGTGTTATAATTAACTTGTTAAAACGCCTAGAAGTGACCTATATAACTATTGTAACACTTATAGAAAGGAAATGTTTATATTTTGGTTCTATAAACTCAAGTGTTCTAAAAGTATAAACTATCAGGACACATAGACATTTTAAGCATTTGGTAAACCATATATTCTTGTAGTGATCCATGAGAGTATAGCCCCGAGTGTGTTGTCTTTCGATCGAAAAATCACATGACCATGTGTATGGAAAGGTTACGCGTCATGAGCATGTAAATTCTTGTTTCGAAAAAATAAACATCACAAAGTGTCACACTCTGTTAGACATTATGTATTTTTCTATTGTCTATACCATCCTTCTATCACAAGAATTCCTCTTGCTTCTTACGATTCTCAAATGCAACTGAAAGACCCAAGCCACCAAAAATCTTATACCTCATTGCTTCCCTGAGTTTTTGCAAAGTACAAAGCTCTTCTAACCTTATTTTCGTGCTCTTTTATTGCATCTCTAATGTTGTTAGTTTTTCATCTCTATTTTTCTCACCATTACTAGAATTTGTATTATAACCGGTTGATGCATCGCCATCTAAGAATTGGGATTTTGTTTTAACAATACCATATTTCCACAACTTTAATGCATCATGTTTGAATCCATCATCTTTTGACCATGGATTGTCCAAAAAATCATCTTTGATAATAGTAGTCAACCACCTTATCGAGATGTGACGATTAATTTTCGTTAGGCTCAATGAATTTATCCATGCTCTGTTGCTTTGGAACCAAATTCGCTTTTTTAGTATTACAACGTAGACGACAAAATTTTATGTCCATGGAATAAATTTTCTTCTTCTCCCACTTTTGCAATGATTTTTATTATATTAACAACCTCATAAATTGCTTTATTTTTAGGAGAAAACTCAGGCAATCAACTAACAACCTCACGAATTGCTATTATTGCCCAAAACTTCTATAATTACTGCTTACTTTGCATTTTGGGATTTCAATTGGTCTTGAAATGACTCATATTGACACAAACATACATTGATTGACTAAGCCCTCTTTTAGTGAGAATCTACCTAACTTGGTGGGACTCTAACATGCTCTCTCCAACGAAGGCTACGAGTAGCCAGAGTGAGCTTTGCTTTGAAAACTTTGCATCTTCATTCTCTAATTCTTTCTATAAATACTAAAAAGGTGAATTTGGTGCCAACGCAACAAAGCATGGATACATTCTTTGACACTAACGGAACCTAATCGTCACACCTTGATAAGGTTGCTATAAAAGAATATTTTGTGGATAATCCATGGTCAAGAGATGATGGATTCGTACACGATTCATTATAATTGTGGAAAGATGATTTGTTAAAACGATATTCCCAATCCTAGAAGGGGTGCATCAACCAATTGTAATACACATTTTGGTTTGATGAGAAAATAGAAATGAAAAACAAACGACATTAAGAAAACAATAAAAGAGCACGAAAATGAGGTTGGAAGAGCTTTGTACTTTGCAAAAACACAGGGAAGCAAAGAGCTACGACAGTTTTGCTTGGCTCTTCCGATTGCATTGGAGAATATAAAGGAAGCAGGGGGAATATCATGATAGACGCAATAGTCTTGATTTCTCAAATTTTGTATAAGTTGTATGTCAGGTAACCTCGAGTTCCTTTCTTCGGGTTGGGTTATCCCCGTTGGTTGGTTTTTAAGCACCCCTAGTTAAATCGGAAATTGATTTTGATATGGGCTAAACTTTTCGTATGTGATTCAAATATTTATCCTTGCCTTTTAGATCCTATTTAAATGTATAAAATTTAGTAGTATGCTGTTGAGTTCACAAATTTTGTTCTAACAATTTAAATTTGATAATATATTGTTAAGGTTAAAATGGTAATTTACATAGACAGCTTAATCACTACAGACGTCTTAATCCGTCACCAATAGTCTTTACAAGAACACATACCATTTTTAAAGCAATGAAAGCGGCTTCGAGCCCTTACTACGATCCCCAATATGATCTTCAAAGCCTCGTGGCAATCTTCACAAACCCGAAGATTCTTCATGATCCTAATCGGCATCCCATCCGCAGTATTAATCAAACCAAAAACAACCGCTAACTTTGCACTATGTCGAAACAGAAACCTGACCTTAACGATTCAGAAGTTGCCTCTTAATGGAACTGTTACGATGTAAACAAACAGCCCCTAGAGGACCTTTTTTATTAAGAATCTATCGAGCTTGATGCCTTGGAGATGTCCAAGCAGTATATCAAGCGGAGGAAAGTGAGGCAGTTAAGTCAAACTCTCCGCCGAGCGAATCTAAAGTCAAATCCAAGAACACCAAGCCCAGCGACCGGTTCCAATCCTCACCGTTTCATATGGACCTTCTTGAACCGAAGGAACTCGTTCCATCCACCGTCGAACTCCCTGCCGACGATCATATCGTGAAGTCAAATCTCAAAAAGCAAATGACGGTGAGTTGGATCTTGATAGATCTAATCCATAATCAGGCAACGAATCTCTCCAGCATAAAACCCATCAAAATTCAAGGTGGCTGAACGGTGCATACAATGTAACACCCCGCCTTCCTCGACAACAATATTGTCCGCATTGGCCCTGGATTTAACCAACATGTAGCACACGGATTTGTTTCTGGCGACCTGGTGAGAAACTTCCCAGGGGGTCACCCATCCTTGGACTACTCCCACCCAAGCACGCTTAACCTCAGAGTTCCCAGAACCTGATGTGCTTGTGGCCCCAAAACGCGTTGTTGTTAGGAAGGCCCAGATATACTACTTATAACACCCGGCATCACTCCTTTTCACAACCGATATGGGATATGTCTAAGGTGTTACATACAAGCAGTATATTCAGCGAAGGAGAGAGAGGCAGTTAAGTTTAACACCGTGATAACCCTATGATAACATTGTGAAAACACCGTGATAACCCTGTGATAACGCTGCTATATTAGTTAATTAGCTCATATATGAAAAACCCTGTGATATCACAGGCTATCACAAAGATATCAATTAATATATTTGCGCAGATAGCAAGATATATGATGCCACAGAATGGTACATTTTTGATTTTCCAAGCAAGCATTCTTTGTTTTCTTTTTGTATCCTAAAAACAGTCAACTTAAAATGTATGTTTTGTGTGGTAGGGGATGAGATGTCCAACAAACACTCACAAACCAAGCTTCCATGTGAACACAAGTGTAATGTCAAAGCACAATAATGGTAAAGGAGGAAGCTCTTCAAGCCACAGAGGTGGCAGTGGTGGGATGCCAAATATGGATGAAAGCATGACGGAAGAAGAATTCGTGGAGTGGTTACAAAACGCGGTTCAAGGTGGCATATGGATAAGTATGTAGATATAAGAAAATACTTGGCTTGAAGGTTGTTTTCACGTTTTCGCAGATAAAAAGGGTACAAGAACCCTTTTTATTCGCGAACATGTAAGAATAACCTTCAAGCCAAGTATTTTCTTATATCTTCAGACTCATCCATATACACCAGCTTGAACCGCCTTTTGTAACTCTTTCACGAATTCTTCTTCTGTCATATTTTCATCCATATTTGGCATCCCACCACCGTCGCCTCTGTGGCTTGAAGAACTTCCTCCCTTTCCCATTACTGTGCTTTGACATTACACTTGTGTTCACATGTAAGCTTGGTTTGTGAGTGTTTGTTGGACATCTCATCCTCTAACACACAAATCATACATTTCAAGTTGACTGTTTTTAGGAAACAAAAAGAAAAAGAAGAATGCTTACTTGGCAGATGTACCATTCTATGGTATCATATATCTTGCTATCTACACAAATATATTAACAGATATAATTGTGATAACATGTGATATCACAGGGTTTTTTTTTCATATATGAGCTAATTAACAAATATAACAGTGTTATCACAAGGTTATCACGGTGTTCCCGTTCAACCAACTTCTTTTTCATAAATACCCTCTGTACACCCGTTCGTTAAGCTATAGAACGGTGTTTCAACTTTATGATAAACACATGGCTTAATTCGACAAGCCTTATCACATTGGCTTAACCCATTCAGCCAACAATTTTTCCAAAAACACCCTTTTTGGTTCTTCCATTTATGCAAACCTTCCAATATTTCTGGTCCAATAAAAGCATGTCTTATATGGTTTCTATGTTTTCTTTTCTTTTTTGAGATGAAATTGATTCTTCAGGCTAAAATTTACATTTATGACTTTGTTAATGTGATTCCAATATTTTATTCTTGCCTTTTAACATCTTATGTAGATCTATTAAATACAATAACATGTTGCTTAACTTATAAATTATGTTCAATATCTTATTAAGATCAAAATCATAATTTACATGAATTCAATAAAAGGTACAAACAACAATTTATCTTAATTCACATAGACAGCTTAATCACTACAGACGTCTTAATCCGTCACCAATAGTCTTTGCAAGAACACACCCCCTTTTTAAAGCAATGAAATCGGCTTCGATCCCTTACAACAATCTCCCTATCAACGATCCCCGATATAATCTTTAAAGCCTCATGGCAATCTTCACAAACCCGAAGATTCTTCATGATCCTAATCGGCATCCCAACCGCAGTATTAATCAAACCAAAAACAACTGCTAACTTTTCGCTATGCCGAAACAGAAACGTGACCTTTTGTTGTTCTTCTACATCCAGAAGAACAACAGAAGTATTTGGGACATAACCTCTTGACTTCATTTCTTCCAATAAAATTTCCCATTTGTGATTTATTTCGTCGTTTTCGTCTCCGGCCACAAACTCGTGGGTGATTCCGTCGATCGTGATCGAGCTCCACCCGGGCGTTTTCTTCACCCCTTTCTCTCTCATCAACTTTCTCACTCTAGCTGCGTCTTCCCACCTTTTGGCTTCCGCGTAAACGTTGGATAAAACAACATAATATCCGTCGTTAAGCGGGTCGAGTTCGAGAAGGTGTTCAATGGCTTCTTCGGCCATTTCGACGTTCTTGTGGACCCTACAACCGCCTAGAAAAGCTCCCCATACCACCCCGTTTGGCTTAATTGGCATATTCGCTATGAATTCACGGGCTTTCTGAAGTAAGCCGGCCCGGCTGAATAGATCAACCATACAACCGTAATGTTCTATTCTCGGACTTATCCCGTAGTCTTTCGTCATACTGGCGAAAAACCGTTGACCCTCTTTGACCATCCCCATGTGGCTGCAAGCGTGTAAAAGTCCGATAAAAGTTACGGCATTTGGCTTAATTCGCAAACGGATCATTTCGTGAAACAATTCCAATGCTTCTTCGCCCTTTCCGTTGATGGCTAAGCCTTGGATCATGGCTGACCACGAAACGATTGTTTTTCGTTGCTCCATCTCGTTGAAAACGCTACGGGCTGAATCCAGACAGCCGCATTTGATGTACATGTCGATCAGAGTGTTGGAAATACGGACGTTTTCTCTAAACCCGCTCTCGTTTGAAAACTCATGGATCCTTTTTCCTAAATCGAGCGCGCCAAGATCCGCACATGCTGCAAGAACGGCCACCACCGTGACCTCATTCGGACGTAACTTTCGCTCCTCCATTTGCGTAAAAAGATCGATCGCCATTTTCGGTTTCCCGCACTGAACGAAACCCATGATCATAGACGTCCACGACCTCACGTTTCTCTCGGGCATTTCATCGAACAGTTGATATGCATCGTCCACCTTTCCGTTTTTCACCAACTGCGTGATCATAATGTTCCACGTAACGATATCTCGTTGAGACATTTTATCAAACAGTTGGCGGGCATCGTTGGTGTCCCCAGCAACCGCGTACAAATGAACCATACTATTCTGCAAAAACAAATTCGATTGAAACCCGAGTTTCTCGATAAACCCATGAACAATCCTTCCGTCGAAATCCGGAACTTTCGTACAAGATTTGAGAAGGAACGAAAAAGTAAAAGCATCTAAAGAAACACCATATTCGCATAATCGAGAAAACAATCGAATGGCGTCGATGGGATGATCACTTTCTGCGAAATCTTTCAGGCATGAATTCCATACGACAGTTTCCGGTTTACCGGAGATCTGGATGAGTTTTCTGGCGTAGGGGAAGCTGGGAGTGAAGGCGCAAATGGAGGCAATAAGGGAAAGTGGGAGGAGAGAAGGAGAGGTGTTGGTTTTGATGATGTGGGCATGGATTTGTTTGAGCTCAAATGGTGATTTGAAGGTGTGGAGAAGATGGTTTTGAAGGGCTTGTGAAGTGGGTTTTGGAGGATTGGAGTTGTTGTGAGTTAGAGGAAGAGGGAATGAAGATAAAGAAAGTAAAGATTGAGACATTTGAGCTTCTGGTTGAAGAAGGGTATGGTTGTTGTTTTGGTATTTATAAGTTATCCAAGAGTGATGATATATCAACCATATTTTGTTTTAAAAATTTGGGTCACAAAAACTTATATTCATGTGTCTCCAAAAGTGTACCACTTACCTGATAAGTCTTTCTCTTGAATTGTTGGTAAACAACCTTTACCCGACAAACTTTTATCTGATACGAATTTTTTTTCCTCACCTACTGTATAAGAGTCTTAGTCCTTGCTATGTCTCTTGCCACGTAAGACTCTAGTTTCTTGTCATACTCATGCTAGAGGTAAGACTCTAGTTCCTTACGGACCGGAAATGTTTTAACCCGTCATCAATCCTACCTGTCCAGGACCCGTTAATCCGTTCTTTGTACATCTCTATGTATGAGTATGAAATTGATAGATGGTTTATTTATTCATAGAAGAAAGTTCATTTAAAATAACTAATGATACTGCTATAATATTTGTAAAGAGGGGATGATCGAGCTCAAGTTGATAAACGAGTTAATCGATCGCGGGTTCGAACCTATAACCGAGCTTCGAGCTCGAGCCCAATAACTAAAAAAATATTCGAGCTCGAGCCCTACATTGAAAAACTTAATCGAGCTCGAGCTCGGCATTATTTTTTGAGCCTGGCTCGATAAACTTACTACTCGACTTGCCTCGTCAACACCCCTATTAACTCAATGGGCCATGGATAATCTAAAAAGTGAAAGTTAGAGACTATCATACCCACAAGTACCAAACATGTAATTGAATCTAATTAGAAAATCTAGAGATGCAGAAAAAAAAAGAGTAAACTACAAATATGGTCTTTATGGTTTGTTAAAAATAACACCTCATCGTTCTAATTTAAAATTATAAGTTGACCATCATAATTCGTAAAAACGTTCAAATTCGGTCCCTTCCTCTTATAGCCGTTAAAATTCCGTTAAGTGAAAAATTATCTTTGTCAAGTTTTTAGTTTTCGTCTTTCACCCAATCAAAAACGACAAACACAAAATCATAAAATTGATTTTGATCAAGTAAAGGCAAAAAAAGATTGACGAAACGACGAAAATGATGATCGTTTAACGAATGTCGCTAAAAGAGGGACCAAACTTGGTCAATTTAGTAAACCAAAGTGACTATTTTGTAATTTTGAAACGACAACAAATTAATAAACAACAAGGACCAAAATGGTTAGTTTTTTACTAAACGAAAGTATCGTCGTCTTCGAAGAAACACCTCTAGGGCACCCATATTTTCCAGTTTCATCATCACTTTGAATCACACCATCCATGGACATTGCTCTGTTTTCTCCATCTTCGCTTTTTCATGAAGACGATGCTTCATCATCTACAGGTGATTTCTTCTATTTCAATCAATCAAACAAACACAAATGCAAATGCAAGGGTTTATCCTGGTTGTTTTGCTGCTTGCAGATGAGGAAGTAGTAGAGAACTGCCAGACTTATGTGGAGAGAAGTCACCAATTTCCTGGAATGGTGAGTTTTGAAACATGAAATTCGTGTTTCAAAGTGTTAGCTCTTTTGATTCATTTATTTGAGTAGAACTCTTTCGGTAGAAATTCGTATAATTTGTAATTCCACTGAAGTTGAGAATGAACTATGATTGTGCTTGATTAAGGATATCTCTAGGTTCTTCATTAAGCTCAGACCTTAGGCTGGCAAAAATAAGCTACCTTTTAAGCCGGTACATGTTTGGATGGACCATAAGCTATCTTATTGAATCGCTTTTTGTAGCTTTTTTCAATTATACCTTTATTAACATTAATCATTATACCCCAAGATACATTTTTTGGTCATTTTACATACTGATAAGCTAGTTTTTGTCAAACGCAGTTTATTCATAAGCTAGCTTATCAGCTAGTTTGCCAAACACATTAGTCACCACTTCTGTGATTGCTGCTGGACACTCATGACTGCTATCCTTTTTTCAGTTCCACTTGCCTGAATTCTATGAAAATCTCTTGATTCTTTTGCTGTCTTCAACACTGATTTCAAGGAAACCATAGTCATCCTCAACTTTTCATCCCCCCTTTTAGCTTAATGTGTTCATTCCCTAACTGGAACTTCGTTGTTTGTGAGCGCCAGTTTACTTGCATCTTTCCAAATGATAGTAGCCATTAAAAACAAAGATGATGTTGAAATTACTTAACTGCAGAGGTAAGGAATTGATACAAGCTGGATCAATAAGACAATAACAACAGAATTGGTGATATCATTCAGATTAACCACTCACAGTTAGAGAGTTATAATTGAATTCCAGGCATTTCGAGACCATCGGATGTCTCCCAAGGCTTTTCCCCAAAACATACATAAATTGATCGATCTCTCTTTACCTCAAAACCCTCTTATTTATACTAAGTAACCGATACACTAGCCTGCTTCTACAAGTTGTACCCCAATAGTAAGCACTTTGTACCATAGCCAACTATAATACCTAGGGTATAACAATATCTGTCTCCAAACTTTCACCTTGTCCTCAAGGTGGAAAGAAATGAAAATTTGGTTTCAACAACATTACATCAATGGTTGGTGGTGGTGGTGGTTCCCAAATGAATGGCCTAATCAAATCTCTCCTTGTTGCCAAAGACGTTGAGGGGTTTAACGACAATAATCTTGTTGTGCTAGCTAATACAAATTTGTTTAATAGCTCGATCATGTCATATGCACCATCTTCGATCACAATGACTACTTTCCGTCGTTCCTTTGAACCACTTTCTTCCTCATAATTTTTTGTCCTTCCAGACGTATTAGGATTCTTCAAACTAAAAGCAAATGTTAGAAGAGGAGTTTCAAATAAAAGCAACTCCAAATCCTCTCATCGACCTATCAATCTTCTCTTCTGTCACTTTCTTTCTCAGCTTCTCTGTGCCAAAATTGTTGGGGTTCATCTTCATTTTCTTTTTGCTTGATATGTAAAACCCTAAGGGGTGTTTGGTACGCATAACCGAATTTGGTGGAATTGGAATCCATCAATGAACTTTGACTTTGAAGGAATTGGAACGGAATTTGACCACGCGATTGGTTCCATGGAATTGGAGTGGAATCTCTTGAAAGAATTAGAATCTCCATCTTTGTTTGGTAGGAAGGTGAGGGTGGTAGCTGTGAGCCTGTGATGACGACACCCTCCCCCCACCCAACCAACCACCATGACACTAACTACCACCCGCATCTCAACTTCTCCCC
>LUCG01296707.1:0-14487 GCA_001633085.1 Carthamus tinctorius
TGCCGGGTCCGTTAAAACGGACTCTTTAAAGAACTTGCATGGGTATGAGGTGTTAAATGGTAGAGAGCATGGTTAGGAGGCCAATGAGAGGGTGGGGCTTTGGGCACTAGTGCCAATTTCCCGTTTAAAGACTCGTGTTTTATGTCAGTTACTTCAGTGGCACACACGGTCCTTGCCAATGTGGTTTATGTAATGCAATATTTGAGTTTTTTTACATTTTTAGGTGTCATTTGTTTTTTAAGAGACCTGTAATCTGAAGTCTGATTTCACATCTAAAAAATAAGAGGTGGTTGGTGCACCTCTTAAACTTTCAAAGGACGGTAGAAGGTTTTCAGACACTTTTTTAAAAACAAGACAATCGGTCTGAAGTCTGCAAACCTCTTAATTTCCAGACTCAATAAGTTTCAACTTTCAAGAAGTAATTTGAAGAAAAAAAAAACCTTAGTGTTAGAGCATCTCCAATGCAAAGTTCTTATAAGCTAAAAGTGTAGTGGCTTATAAAAACTATTATTGCGAAGAGTTCTTACAAGAACCCCAACATCTTTAGGTTCTTATTTTAAGAACCTTGGTTCTTACCATGAAAATTGTAAGACGTATTTTTTTAATATTTTGTTTTATTTTATTGACTTTGTAATTACTATTTATGTTGAAAAATTTAATGGAATCCATGAAAATAAGGTTCTTATAAAAACTACCATTGTGAACTTTCTAAAGAGCTCTTAGTTTGAGAAGTTGAAGATCAAATGACAACAAAAAATGTATAAAGTAGGTTCTTACAAAAACCGCCGTTGGAGATGCTCTTAGGGAAGATAAACAAAATTGTTAGGATTGAATTAGGTTTAAAAATAAAATTTTCATGTTTTTGAATCATATATTTTATATAGCAATTCAGCGGGTTATAATTCCCTTAACCAACCACCACAACAATATTGGCAAAATCACTTGAATTTTGTACCAAATAAAGTTACAATCTCGAACTAGATTTTTATAAGGTGGGTGCTATTAATTTCTTTTGGGTATACACATTGGTCTATAATTTATTTCGACTACATAAAAAGATCAATCAGATTAAAATATCAGATATTACGGTTTAAAAGAAATGAAGGAAGATTGTCGAAGCCAACAAGTGATCTTAGGTTCCAATATTTAACCAACCTAAATTGGGTAAAGGTTAACGGAGTAAGAATGCAGGTTGGTTTAGCATTAATCACCGACTGGTGCCTCCTTAAGTAGAACTTTGTAAATAGCATCATAAGTACACATTACACACCATCCATATGAAAGGCTATATCATAATGTTCCTCAATTTTCTATTTTTATGAGATTTCCCCTAAATATGACACCATCCATATGAAAAGCCATTAGAATGGCCGACATTCTCTAAAAAACCTATGAAATCATGATAAGCTTGAGAACTAGTGCATCATTTGTTATTTCATATGATTTTTTTTCTGCATCTAAGACTATGGATTTAGAATATTAATTAACATATATTTGTTGTACAATGTGTTCGTTTTGCATGTACTCGGTTCACAATGTGCACATTTTTTTACGTATTTGTAAAACAAAAAATACGCATAAAAATGTTTCACATTATGAAATAAACACATATGAAACAGTCATATTGTGAAACAAATATATGTTGACCGATGGATTAAATATTACCCTTATATAATAAAAAACCATGTGAAACAAACCCGTAAGATAGAAGTTCTCACGGATCTCACAATTTTTGAAGTTCTCAAATAATTTAGCCCTATATATGTATGTGTATATATATATATATATGNACGTTCATTTTACGAGAACCAAGAATACCCATTGATATAATCAATCACATAACACATTTCATACTTGAGATAATAAATCTGTTGAGTATTTAAATAATATGGTTGTTGATAAAATCTCTAAAATAGATAATCTCTTGAAAACGAATACAATTTGTTTTAGAGAACTTAACAAAGCTTGTATAGCTCGGTGGTAGAGGTAACGTTCTGGGGTCAGTGGATAGTATCCCTGGCTACCCGAGTTCGAAACCCGCGACAACAAGTAGAGTTACCCAGGTTTCCGGGTTGGTCTTCGGGCCGGTTTGAGGCCGAAGCAGATTAGTCGGGTGTCCTAATGGATCCCTGATACCACGGAAACGTGTTTGTGAGTTTATCTGTCGTTCAAAAAAGTTGTTTTAGAGAATTTGACTTTTGATTCTCTATTTTTAAAAAAATTTAGATAGTCTGTTGGAGATGCTCCAGCTCATAAGGTTGGGTGTAGCGCCCTCAACGGTTACGCCAGGGGGGGGGGCGCAGCAGGCTCGGGCATTTGGGTTGGGGAAGCCGATGAAACCTCTCTCTCTCCCTCTCTTTTTGCCTTTTTTTATTTATTAAAATACGTATATATTAGGTATTCGGTTTAGTGGGTTGTGGTATTTGACAGAGTGAGCTAAGTGGGTTGCGGACCTCATGGCCTAAGGGGGGTATATTTGTCTTTTCCACCTAATCAAATACAATACCTTTTGATGACCGACCCACCCACCCGCGCTTATAAGTTATAATTTTACCTCCAAAAAACTTAAAATTTGAAACCCCAAAACTTTCTTTCAACCAAAACCGTAGATTCAACTCTCACCGGGAAAAAAAGAATCAACAATGGCGCAAGCTGCAAGACTCAATCTCCGAATGCAAAAAGAACTCAAACTCCTCCTCACCGACCCACCTCCCGGAGCTTCTTTCCCTCACCTCTCTCCAACCTCCGATCTTTCCTCCGTCTCACTCGCCGCCATTGATGCCCGTAAGTAGCACTTTATATAACGCCCATCTGCCATTTCTTTTACCCATTTTTTAAGTAATCGCTATTTTTTCGTTTTATGTAACAGTGATCGAAGGTCCTGAAGGTACTGTTTATGAAAAGGGGGTTTTCAAGATAAAGATTCAGATACCCGAAAGGTAAATGATTCGATAATTGAATATTTTTTTTCTTTTTGTTGTTGTGCACACCAAGTGTATGATGTTTTGTCTGCGTGAAAAATGTTGATGGGTTTGAATACCAAGTGTTTGTTGTTTTGTCTGTGTGAAGGATTTTGATGGATTTGGGTGTGTTATTGTTTTTTTTTTGTTGCTATGCATACCAAGTGTTTGATGTTTTGTCGGTGTGAATTGTTTTGATGGATTTGGGTGTTTTATTTAGGTATCCGTTTCAGCCACCGATTGTGACGTTTAGTACTCCTATATATCATCCGAATATTGATACAGGAGGGCGAATTTGTCTCGATATTCTTAACCTTCCGCCGAAGGTGAGTTATTTGGCTAAGCAATTTAATGATTTTTTTTACTTGATTGGTATGTGGAAAGATGGAGTTGAAGTCGTGATTGTTTCGCTGTGATTGATTGTTGTTGAAAGATGGTATTGAAGTTGCTTAAGATAGCCATTAGTTCATTGTTGCATATGTAGGGTTGGGTTTCACGTGAGATCGGTTTCTTTTCGTGAGACCACAAAAATAAAATACTGAACCTTCACAACAAATATTGTGAAGGTAGAAAACATAACCAACCTTCATTGTAAAAGCACTATGAAGTTTATGTGGGTATCTTCACATTGTTTTGATGTGAAGGTTCAATGTCATTTATGTGGTCTCATGGGTTTCACGAAAACAGGATTGTCTCATATGATCACGAATCTCTCTCTCTCTATATATATATACACACATAGAGAGAGAGAGAGAGAGAGAGGTTCATACGAGAACGCTAACTTTTTAAGAAAACACGAAAAACTTTTTTTATGTACAAAATCATATATGATTCCCATAAAAAAAATCCACGTACAGAAAATCACGTATATAATCATATAGGATTCACGTACAAAATCACATATAATTCACGTACAAAATCATATATGATTTATGACACTTACCTGCAACTTAAGTTGTGAAAAATTCGTCTACATCCAGTTAGTGGTGAATCATAAATGATTTTGTATATAAAAAAAGTTTTTTGTGTTTTCTTAAAAAGTTACCGTTCTCGTTTGAACCTCTTTCTATATATATATATATATATTAGGAAATAATAGTGATATTTGTGGATAATTATCATGGTTCGTTAATTAGACTGAAATATATATAGAAAGAGATCATATTCATTCATTATGATGAACATTTATGATTGGTTGTATAGTTTGTTAGGATTGTGTGTTTTTTAATTGAAACTAACCCTACATATATATATATATATATATATATATATAGAGAGAGNGAAGGGATTTGGACCTTTGATCACTTGTAATATTAAAACAGTACATGAATTGCACTTCAGAAGGGAATTGATCTAGTCTGTCTCAATAGTGTTTTCTTACTCTTATCACGATAATTTTCATTCTCACCGGAACCCTATCCTTTATATATATAGGCTTGGATTCCGGTGAGAAGTGAAGTTATGGCGAGAATGGTAACAAGGGTTCTCCATGCTTTGATGCACATTAGAATGAGATGCACCAGATCAATTCCCTATCAAGCGCAATTCATGCGATGGATTTGAGATTATATGTGATCAATGTTTCACATCCCTCACCTTAACTCATCTACAATCCTTCATATACATATATTATGGAGGTTCGAATAAGATGACTAAATATCGTGAGAAGGTAAGAAGGAAAGGTTAACTGGTTAAGGGTATGTAATCTTTAAAAAAAAAATCTATTTGAATGTGTGTGCTTGACCCATATGCATATCTGTAATGTTGATTTATATTATCATATACGTATCTTCAAAAAAAATATTTTTGGACTTTTTCAACGGATACACATATGAACCTTTCTTTAACCTTCTCTTCTTACCTTCTCAAAATGCTTAGATTTTGCAACTTTTAGACATCTAATCTCCATTATGAGCGAAACCACGATTGTCTTAAATCATAATCTAACTCTCTTACTTGTTATCGAATCAGGGTGCTTGGCAGCCATCTTTAAACATTTCAACCGTTCTAACGAGCATTGGGTTGTTATTGAGTGAACCCAACCCTGATGACGGTCTAATGTGTGAAGCGGTAAGTAAATGAGTAATCGAGACCAATTTTGTGAAACAATACACATGGTGATATATATATATATATATATATATATATAAGTGCTGATCACTATTTGTATTTGCTGCAATCTAGAGTAAGGAGTATAAATACAACAAACAAGTTTTCGACCAAAAGGCGCGATCCATGACCGAAAAACATGCCCGGTTGGATGCAAGTCCAAATCAATGTGGGCTTCAAGTTCAAACAGATTCAAGCATGGTATGTATGTATTGCTTTATTTGTGTTCAACAAGAGGCGGATACATAAAAATAATACAGAAACTAATTATAAAGGTACAGTTCAGTTAAACATGACAAACAAGTGGTAGTTATAACACCCAAATGTTTTTTTTTTCTTCATGTTGTCATCAAAAATTTGAAAGAAGCAAATTACCACTAATTCCATATTAAATGACACTACTAGTGGGTTAGTGGCCTTCATCTATTTTGTGTTAACATAGTGGAATAGGGTCAGGTTCAAGGTTAAACTTAAAAAAAAACGGAAAATTGAGGAACACTCTCCTAGCCCTTTGTCTAGATGACTATACCTTATGCATTTGTGCATTAAAGTAATTTCTAATATGCACACGTGCATATGCACATATGCATAATGCACACGTGCACTAAAACCAAAAACAACTTAAATTACTTCAATACACAAGTGCATAGGTCAAGTTGAAGGGCTACAAGGTTGTTCCTTAGTTTTGCGTTTTTTTGAGGTTCAAAGGAAAACCTCAAAAAAACAGAACCCTTGTAGCCTTTCATCTGGATGGTATGCACTTGTGCATAGAAATAAGTTTTAATATGCACATGTGTATAATGCACACATGTACAAAAAACAATTTAATTTACTTCTAGGTACAAGTGCGTACAGTCCAGATGAAGGGCTACGGAGGTGTTCCTTTGGTTTTCGTTTTGTTGATGTTTTTCTTGAACCTCCCTCTCTCTCTATATATATATATACACACACATATATACACACATACACACACACAGTGTGTGTGTGTGTGTAATTAGAAATCCAAACATGAGAAAACAGGTGGAGTATGATATTGAACAATGCATAGTTGTGTTAATGTCGTAATTTGTACATCTAGCAGTCAGAAGATAAAGCAACCGAATTGGCAAAAACCGATACACACGAGTACGCTCGAGGGTTTAAAAAGCTTCCGGGAACCAGTAAAAAACTATCATTGGATGCTTCGGGGTCATCAAACACAATTGAGACCGACACGGGGATGAACAAGGTTCAAGAACGAAAACAAGGTTCAAAAAACACGCAATTTGAGCGTGTTACGAACCCTTTAAGCTCTCCTAGCAACCACCATGATCAATTTCTCGATCAGCCACTCAATCACGATCTGGGTCACAAACCAACAACCGTTAGCTCAAAGAAACAATGTGAAATCTTGGATTCCGTCAAGAGAAATGACGAGCCGGTTTCTTACGGCCTCGATGCACAAAGTGATCTAAAGATCCAAAAGGAAGCCGTTGACGGAAGTTGCTTGAGTAACGCGAAGCGAAAGAAGCTTGGTTTGACAGGTAAAAGACCGTCTCTCGGATTCTTGGGCGTAACCCCGAACGGAGAAAACGATAAAAAGTGGAATGTGGGTTCGGGTGGAAGTGAAGGCAAAGAAAAGGGTGCAAATGCAAATCCTACAAAAGTGGCACGAAAACCGCTTCAAGTGATCGAAGAAAAGCAAACCCGTGACTTGAATTCAAGAATAGATGCCAAAACTCGAGATAGAAAGGGTATAAGAAGTGATGGTGAAAGATCGGATGACGGAGTTTTGGAACAAGGCGATGGAATGTGTGATTCCGAGGGAATCATTGTGTTGGATAGCGAAGATAGTGAAGAGGAAACAACTGGCAGCTTGAATTCTCGACGTTTGATTGCAAGAAAACGGTTGTTGGGAAAACGTTAGGATTGTTTTCGATCTTGTGTTTCGGATAGTTTGATGTTTTATAAAGCTTGAATGATACCGATTAGGGGTCTTTTTTTTTGTAAATCTGCTTTTAAAAGAATGGTGGTTTTGTTTTGATGATGCTTTTTGTAAGAAATGTGTCTTAAAAGCAAAAAATGGGATTATGGTATATTTTGTTGGATTGAAAAGATTAATAAGTTTGAAATCCAATGAATTTATGTGAATTTGATTTAATTCAAACATTTATTTATTGAATGTTGGATTTTATTATCAGTGTTAGACTTTTGGTCCAAAATTTTATCAGAAGATTAAATGGTTAGGTTCCAACAATTGGATATTGCTATTTGTTAATTATTATAAGAAAAGATTGGATCTATTTGATATTACCATCTAATTTTCAACTAATAAATCTACCATTTTAACCTATTTATCCCCATTTCCTTAAAATACTCAATATACTAAAGGTTCTAAATAACTCGTTATGGCATAAAGATTCGTTGCCACGTTATGCGTTATACTTAATATACTTCCACTGTAACACGTTATGCATTATACCGAGCTTACCTTGTAAGGTGCAAGGTTTTTTTTCTATGTAATTTGAGAGATAAATGATAATTATGTACGAGATGTAAGACATTACTAAATTAAAATTGAACTTATCTCATTCATGAAGACTCGAACACATTTATTTTTTTTTTGAAAATTGAAGAAATCAATTTGTTGAGATTTAAGAAAAAACGAGGAACAATCTCAGCCACACATCTTAATCGTAATGAGAAGTAGGGAATTTAGCTCCATCACTCATCCGGTCAATAAAGACGGCTTTGACCGGTTACGGTGAAGGCGATTCATGGGAGGGTGAAAATTATTAGAGGGGACCCGGTCAAAGCCGCCTTTATTGACCGGATGAATAGTGAGATCACTTCTCTACTTCTCGTATTTTTATCACTTATCATTTAAATCTAATACTATACATACATACATACATACATATATATATAGAGAGAGAGATGGAGGTTTAAAATAGAACGATCTCTATTTGCAAGAATGTAAGAACAATTGTATTAATGGTAATTGTTTCTTTATTTACCATCACATATTCAAACATAATAACACTATGATAGATGTGTTAACGACGTCACAGCACTATGATAAAGACATTATAACAACAAAAAACCGAACAAGTAACTTCAAGATGTTGCCTCGTGGTCAATCGTCGTCTTCATTTGTATTCCATGACTTTAATTACTACTCCGTTGCTTGCATAGAATTTCATCGACGATATACTTCAATACGATCATCGTGAGGGTAACCAACCTTATATCATTGCTATTTGTGGTTTTAATCTCTGTTCCCATGGTTGCTAGCAACCATGGCGACTTCTACGGTGCAGTTTTTGGTGTAACATCAAAATTCAAAACAATCCGCCACAGCACTGGAAGACAACTTCAATTACCTCGCATTCTGAAAGCGAAAAATCTTCGATTACTGATGCAAAGCTTGCAGAGACAAGGTTAATAGCATAATTCTTCATATCTCCCTCGATTCATCGATCACAGCTAACATATAAACAAGCAGAATAAAACTTTTTAATATAAAAAAATATATACTGCAAATTTAAAAAATAAAAGTTTTACTTTCAAACAACATTTAAAAACATTGATTTTGAAAAGAAAAAGTAACTTCAGACATCCAAGGAAGGAGCAAGACAGCAATAGCTCTCAAGCCAGGCGAAGGCGAAAGCTCTTAGTCGGCCACTGCGAATGTTTCTGAGAAACAAGCCTTTAGATTATCATCATCAGTTGATTATTTACTAATTGTTTCTAAAAAATTTAACAAGAATCCAATATGTTAATAACATTATACACCTACATATATATTACATATATATGGGGTCAGGTTCAAGGAAAACCTTAAATAAACGGAAAACCAAGGAACACCCTCATAGCCCTCCATCTGGACCTTATGCACTTATGCATACGGGTAATTTTGTAATATGTACACGTGCATATGCATTGGTGCATAATACACTTATGCATAAAAACCCAAAAAGAACTTAAATTACCCATATGCACAAGTGCATACGATCCAGATGAAGGGCTACGAGGGTGTTTCTCTCTCTATACATATATATATAACATATATACAATGGGACTCGGTTTATGGGTGGTGATATAACAGGATGGTCGGCAAGGTGAGAAAAATCTCACCATTACGACGAACGAGACCTTATCACATGATGTCGTCATTATCCCATTCATGTACATCAAATTTCAAATCCAAATAAACAAGCAGAAGCAAAATTCCACCAAATTTTACAAAATCAAAACATCACGAATTTAGACTAATTGAGAGTTCATCAGATAGGAGCGAAAGACTAAAAATAGATTTATAATCACATAAGATTATTATCATTTGAACTATGCAAATAATCATCATTTGAACCTCTCGATATCACATAACATTAACACACAACAATTATTAGATCGAAAAGCAAAATCAAACAAAAAAAATGGATCAAAAAACAGCATTGGCCTCATAGAGAAGATTAGGTTTGACAGCATAGCATGATTCAGACATATGCTTGTCTATTATCTTGAATTTAATCATCAGATAAACAAATAAAACAGAAAAACAAAAAAAAAAGATTAATCAAGAAGCTAAACCAGTTGAAAACAGAACCTACCAGATAATTAGATAAACAAGATAATGAGCTGCAATGAGAGAACCTCTGCATCAAAAACCCCTTGGAATTAACTTAATGGAATCCTTTGAATTCCACAATTGAAAGGAATTGGCATTGAAGGAACTGAATTCCTACCAACCAAACATGTAGTCAAATTCCAATTCATTCAATGGATTCCAATTCCATTCTACCAATTAAAAGTTTTTTCTTATCCATTCAAGATCTCTTAGTGCATCCATTATAGGAGAAAAAGTCAACAAAGATCAAGTGTAATACACAAATATAACTACAAACCAAACTATATAATTAATGTGTCAAAAACGTTGTCAATGTACATGTTTCATATAAGGGTCTGGTTTAAGGAAAAATTAAGAAACATCCTTATAACCCTTCATCTAGACCGTATCTTCATACCTCTTAATCTAAACCGTATGCATTTATTATAGAAGTAATTTATAATAATAGACCAAAAAGCAATTTAATCTACTCCTATATGCAAATACCTCGGATCCAGATGAAGCAATGAGGGTGTTACACAGCTTTCCGGATTTTCGGTTGTTTTCCCTTGCTATTCTCTTTCATACAATCCAACTAACCCAAACATACTGTCTATCAAACTTTGTTATCACACATTCTGAAGCAAATGAACTTCAATTCCTGTTGCAAAGCTTGCAGAAACAAGGTTGGTAGCATTGACCACAGATAGCTTATACACAAACAGGATTAAACTTTTTAATGTACCCAGAAAATTAATGCAATTTAAAAAAAATTACTATGGGATAACATTTAAAAACATTATTTTGAAAAGAAAATGTAACTTCAGACATCCAAGGAAGGAGCAAAACAGCAATAGCTCTCAAGCCTGGCGAAGGCGAAAGCTCTTAGTCGGCCACTGCGAATGTTTCTGAGAAACAAGCCTTAACATTATCATCATCAGTTACGTATTCACCTTAATTCAAAATCTAATGTAACAAAATTAAAATTAATTCAAAATATTATTGCAAAATAACACCAATTCGATGATTCACATTTATGAAAGTTTCTAGCAAATATTCAGTCTCAATAATATAGGATATAGGATTAATCAGATTGAATATCATGCATAATTCAAGGTGAATACTAATGTATTCAGACTCTCTGAATATGGTATTATTCATCTTGAATAATGCTTAATATTTGATCCGAATAATGTAACATAATATTCACACACACAATGGGACTCAGTTTATGGGTGGTGATATAACAGGATGGTCGGCAAGGAGAGAAAAATCTCACCATTACGACGAACGAGACCTTATCACATGATGTCATCATTATCCCATTCATTTACATCAATTTTCAAAAAACAGATCCAATAAAACAAGAAATAAAATTCCATTGAACTTTACAAAATCAAAACATCACAGATTTAGAATAATTGAGAGTTCATCAGATAGGAGCGAAAGACTAAAAATAGATTTATAATCACATAAGATTATTATCATTTGAACTATGCAAATAATCATCATTTGAACCTCTCGATTTCACATAACATCAACACACAAACAATTATTAGATCGAAAAGCAAAATGAAACAAAAATTGAATCAAAATACAGCATTGGCCTCATAGAGAAGATTAGGTTTGACAACATGGTATGATTCAGACATATGCTTGTCTTTTATTTTGAATTTAATCATTGGCCAAACAAATCAAAACAGGAAAAAACAGATAGAAATCAAAAGGCTAAAGCAGATGAAAACATAATCTACCAAAAACAGTTTGAAATGAATTTGATGAAATCCTTTGAATTCCACAATTTAAGGAATTCATCATTCATTAGCTTAAGTGAAAGTAATTGAATTCCTACCAACAAAACACAATCGAATTCCGTCAAAATCAAATTAATTTGACAGATTCCAAATATTCCCATAATTCTTATCAAGATCTCTTTGTGCATCTATCATAAAAACAGAAGTCAACAAACATCAAGTGTGATACACAAATACAACTACCAGGTTGGATTCCGATGAAAAGTGTCTAATATGGTGAGAAGTGGTTTTCGATCATTGATAAAAAATAGAATAACATTAGAATGAGATGCACCGGATTAATTCCCTTTTAAGCCGCAGTTCATGGTAAGGTATTTCATAGAAAGATCAGCTTAAAGGAAACCTTCAAAAACATGGAACCCTTTATTTGGATGGTATGACTTGTGCAAAGAAGTAATTCATAACAAAAAAACAACTTAATTTAATTCATTTGAACAGTATGCACTTGTGCATAAAAATAATTTATAATGAAAAACCAAAAAACAATCTAATTTACTTCTATACACATGTGCCTAAGATCCAACCGAAAGGCTACAAAAGTGTTTTAATTTTTTCGTTTTTCCGCGATTTTCCCTTAACCTCCCTCTATAAACTTCGATTGCTTGCTTAATTCATCGATCGCAGATAACATATACACAAACAGGATTAAACTTTTAGATGTTAATGCAAGTTATAAAACAAAAGGTTTACTTTCAAACAACATTTAGAAACATTTTCTAAAAAAGAAAGAGCAACTTCAGACATCCAAGGAAGGAGCAAAACAGCACTAGCTCTCAAGCCTGGCGAAGGCGAAAGCTCTTAGTCGGCCACTGCGAATGTTTCTGAGAAACAAGCCTTCGGACTATCATCATCAGTTATTAATTAACTTACTCTAACAAAAATATAATGTAACAAACTTCAAATCAATTCAAAATCTTATTGCAAAATAACACAAATTTGATTATTCATAGTATGAATCTTCCTACCAAATATTTTTTGTTTCTAAAAAACTTACTACGTCAATAACATTTTATGTTATTTTTTTTTCATATTATGTTATTTTTTATGACCTTATCTAAAAATAACATTATATGAAAAAAAATAACATAAAATAACACATAATTCACAGATTTTAAAACTACATATATATATATAGAGAGAGAGGAAAGTACAATTTCGAAGGAAAGGACAGCTAAGAACTCGTCACGTGGGAATAATACAGTATTCGGACCGAATAATACGAATAATACAGAATGTTATGTTATTAAATCTGAATATTCACCAAAAAGGACATGTGATGCATTCTCGGTTGTCCTCACGTTCACAATCAAATTTGGGTTTCCATTTGAACCTGGTTTATTTATATATAAACAATGGGACTCAGTTTATGGGTGGTGATATAACAGGATGGTCGGCAAGGTGAGAAAAGGATCTCACCATTACGACGAACGAGACCTTATCACATGATGTCATCATTATCCCATTCCATTCACATCAAATCTCAAAATCAGATCCAAATAAACAACCAGAAGCAAAATTCCACCAAATTCCACAAAATCAAAACATCGCAAATTCAGACTAATTCAAACTAATTGAGAGTTCATCAGATAGGAGCGAAAGACTAAAAAATAGATTTATAATCACATAAGATTATTATCATCTGAACTATGCAAATAATCATCATCTGAACCCTCTCAATTCTAATCAAAATCCACGCCAGGTAACATCAACACACAAACAATTTATTCAATAGAGCATCAAAATCGAAGAAAAAATGGAATCAAAATACAAGCATTGGCCTCATAGAGAAGATTAGGTTTTGACAACATATTATGATTCAGACATATGCTTGTCTTTTATTTTGAATTTAATCATCGGCCAAGCAGATTGAAACAGAAAACAGAGATTAATCGTTAAGCTAAACCAGCTGAAAAAACAGAAATCTACCAGATGAAATAAGCTCATGAGCTGAAATCTGAGAATCTCTGCATCGAAAAACACTTTGAAGTGGAGAAGAAAACGAAACCCTAATTGGAGAGAAGAGAGGAGTGGAGGCGGTTGATGATGATGAAGTTTAGGGGTGGTGTGGGTGTGTATTTATAGAGAGAGCCACGTGGAGGTTAGGGTTTGGTCTTTGGGGTCAAGGTTGTAATTTACAGGTTTAGTCCTTGTAATTATATGAAAATTATGGATCGAGACATTTGCCATGATTCTTTTTTTTAGGAGGGGTAAGCGAAGCTGTTCGTGGGTTGTTCGGGATCGACTTGTTAAAAACCCGATTCAAGCTCGAGCTCAAGTATTTATGATTAAGCTCACGAGCCTAAATGAGCCTTAATTAATATATATTAAATAATAAATAATAAATATATTAAAAAAAAACATATTTAATAATTGATTTATAGGTAAACGAGTCGAGTTCGAGTCGAGCCCGAGCTTGCTAAATCCTTGACGAGCTCAAGCTTGACACATATGGCTTGAAACGAGCTGAACTCGAGCTTGGCTCGGCTTATTTACACTCTATTGTCCTCTCTAATCTGTCCTAGCGGTAAATGTGTGAGTGTAATCCATATGTGTGAGGTCTCAGGTTCAAGCCATGGGCACCGCACATTTGCCAATGGGATGCATGTGATGATTTACCTCCCCATGATGGGCGTGGGACCGGTGCGATGGGGGCGCCCTAGAGGGTGGCATATACCCTTATTTACACCCTATTTGTGGATAATAATTTTATCGTTTGTATTTGTTATGAATGTTCTTGTTTTAATTCCATTAAACCCTTCATGTGAATCTTATTTAAGGAGTATTTTTGTTATTTTACCCTTCATGTGAATCTTATTTTGAGGAGTACTTTTGTTATTTTATCCTTCTTGTCATCCTTATTTAAGGAGTATTTTTGTGTACAGTCTTGGGTGTTATTTATACAAGTTTAAAAAGCATTTAAGGAAAAAGAAAAACTTAAATCGAACCCTCCACTTTACTGTTCTCCGATTACTCCCATTTATCCGACTCCACCCTTCCCTTCTACATGAGTTCCCGC
>LUCG01296719.1:0-12242 GCA_001633085.1 Carthamus tinctorius
CCTCACGTTCACAACCAAAAAGTGGTTCACATTTGAACTTTCCTCTATATATATATATGTATAGATAGATAGATAGATAGGCATGTAAAAAGACTAATAAAACGATTTATTTCTTGTGTCATACTAAATTGTCCAACTTCATCAATAAAACCTGTTAGGTCGTCTAACTTTACTCTGAAAACTTATTGTAACGCCAAGGTATATAACTTAAATCCTATTAAGCACTGTATTAGGTCGTCCAAAGACGACCAGGTGTCCTACAGGGCCCATTTTGTTGTAACGAAAGTCACCCTGATGCACCAAATTTCCTCAACTAGCGGAAAGATAGAATCGAACTTACGGGGGTTCCTCTAACAAGTGTTGATACGTAGTTAGGACCCACTCCATCATCATCCAAGATCGGTGCAAGCCTCGAGAGTCCAAAATCGGCAACTTTAGCCGTGAATTTGGAGTCGAGAAGAATGTTGCTCGATTTGATATCGCGATGGAATATCGGTGGGTTTGCTTCGGTGTGAAGATAAAGTATGCCTTTGGCTGAATCCAATGCCACACGTAACCTCATTTTGAAGCTCAACGATTCTCCGGATTTCGCTGCGATTGCATAAATCGAACCCAAACACGAAAAACTTTGAAATTGAAGAATCAGATAGAATGAAGAAGATCAAATCCGGAAAGTTTCGTACCGTTAAGCCAATCACGCAATGTTCCCCGAGGCATGAACTCGTAAACCAGCATCTGCATAGGACTCACGAACCGATCACTTCCCATTCAAGATATAATAAATTATAAGCATAACAGATACTCTCTCGGTCCCAAAATAAATGTCAACGATAAAAAAGGTATACAACTTTAGAAATGTGTAATGATTACACTTTTAATCAACAAAATGACAATTTTACCCTTAAAAATAGAGGCAGTAATGAATTTCTCCTTCTCATAAAGTAATTTACGTTTTCCATCCTTGTGGTTTGTTATAAATTTTGAATCTCATCCCTGTGGTTTCAAAGTTCCGTGTTTCGTCCCTATAATTTGCAATTTATTTCCCTGAGACAAATTACTACTTTAAGAAGTATGAGGGATTCAAACAAAAATGAACTGTAAACCATTGGAACGAAAAAGCAATCAACTTTAAATTGTAGGGACAAAAATAACAATTAATTACAAACCATGGGGATGGAAACGGAAACTTCAAAACCACAGGGACAAGAATGGAAATTTTCAACAAACCACAAGGACAAAAAATATAATTTACTCATAAGGGTAGAGTTGGACACTTGGATACTTATTTAAGGACAAACTGAAATTGAAATGTGGACACTTTATTTTGGTACAAAGGGAGTAGGATAAAACGAAAGAATACCTGCTCTTGTTCCTCGTCACAGTATCCGAGAAGTGAGACGAGATTTCGGTGATGTAATCTCGACAACATCTGGATTTCCGTCAAAAACTCCTTTTCACCCTGTAAAGATCCTTCTTCTGCGCGTTTTATGGCTACCATGGTGTTATCCCATAGCGTTCCTTTGTAAACCTTCCCGTAACCTCCTCGGCCAACGAGACTCGAGTTACTAAAGTTTTGCGTTGCAATTGCCATTTCTCGATAGGTGAAGCTTTTAACACCGTCCATTTTGATGGAAAGTTTCGAGACTGCAAAACATGACATGATATTTAACATTAAATTAATTGTTTCAACAATGGAATCAAAGATTTTATCGGGAACTTACGTAAAGCTTTTCTTGATGATGTGTGCTTGTATCTCTCGTGCCGTTTCTTGATCACAACAGTCAGTATCGAAGAGATTGCTAAAGCACAGACAACTGCTACAACTACGGCGGTTACTAAAACGCCTTTGCTTATACCCTTTCTCTCCGATCCAAAATTCACTACAACAATAAAAACACAATGTGAGTGTGAGAACATGTAGAACCCCATCAGATTACTCTGCAAAAGAGCCATTCGAGAAGAGAAGGCAGGTTCCGACATATATTCAGAAGAAATGGTCAAAGTCTAGCCAATGTGGGATTCCAACACCCCTTTTTCAAAAAGAGGCTAGATGGGCACAGATTGTTTCCAAGTGTCTAGCCCCTAGAGTGGTGGACCTTACTCTGATACCCTGTGTGAATATGTGGAACCCATCATATTACCTAGCCCTTCGCAGAGAGAATAGGGAGGTTCAAAGATATATCACCCAAAAATGGTCCAAGTCTAGCCGATGTGGGACTCCAACACGCCAAAAAAAGGCTAGACAGGCACAGATTGTTTCAGAGTGTCAAGTCCCTACAGTGGTAGACCTTCACCTTGATACCATCAGAGAAGGCAGGTGCAGATTGTCCTAGGTTGTCAAGAGGGGGTAGACAAGAACCTAAGGGGGGTGTTTGGTTAGAAGTATTAAGCAGTAATTAATGAGAATGATGATATAAAAAGACTGTTTGGTTTTATATAATACAATGGGTTCATTCCCCCAAAAACCCAAAATTTCATTTGTGATTAGATTTGGGAAATGAAATTTCAGTCTCTAGAGTGATAGACCTTGGCTCTGATACCATGTTAGAATATATGGACCCCCATCAGGTTACTCTTCAAAAGAGCCCTTAAAAAAGGAAAAGGAGGTCCAAACTTTCCAACATTTATCGAGGAGAAACGCTCCAAGTCTAGCCAATGTGGGACTCCATCTTTCAGCTACACGAGAACACAAAAGACTAGTAGAACATACAAACTGCTTACTCTGTGAATAAGGTCCGAGAAGAGTGAAATTCAAAAGCTCATACGGTCCAAATAAGTCGCTTCCCGGAAATACCCATGTCGTGAAAATGCCTCTAATTCGCATAACGTCACTTCTACTGAACGTACTCGAATGCTTGGTGCCCGCCTTGGGGAAAAGCTTCAAATACATCCTCAAACGAGGTCCCCTTTCCCACCTAATTGTGTCGATGGATAGTTGATAAAAGTCCAAATTGAGAGAACTAGTCACATACGCCTCGAATTCCTCTTGATAGGGCGGAAAAAATGAAAAACTTGGACTTTTCAAACGATACCCGATCCTAAGAGGCGAAGCACAAAAACATGGGACCGGGGACCCCGGAACATACTCGAAGTAATTGTCGGTGGGACACGCTTGAATGGGACATCCGGTTGCATTATTCGAATTGGGACGCATATAATCTCCAAAATCTCTGGGCCCACAAAACCGATCTTTGTTTTGTATGCTTGAATTTCGACAAATGGGGTTTCCGAGTAGCCTGATAAACGCAAGATCACGACTTGATTAACAAAAATTCATACATTTTCCGTCATAAATGTAAAAAGGTGACATACCTTAGGCTAGCGTTTACAGGTGGGTTCAAATCTCCGTTAACGCTTGAAAAGGAATTATTTCGGAAATCGCTGCAGAAAATGAAGACATTTTTACACATACTCGAAGTATGAGCCACAAAGTTTGTATTTGAATTTTGAAGTACTAATGAATGAATGATTAGTTAACTTCACTTCTTACAGTAAAAGTTTCGAGGCTGCAGCAAACGACTTATTTTGCCATAACTTAGCAGAGATGGAACCGCTAAAAGAATTGCTCTCCAACGATCTGTGATCATACAATATCGAAATCAACTTGTTAAATTGCTCTATGATTTGTTAATGTAACGTATATCGGCTAGAGTTTGACTATTTGATAATCGAAACAAATTAAGTAAAGAAGATGCTTACAGTTTTTGAAGGGAAGGGAGAGTGGATAAACTTTCGGGAATAGATCCATTTAGCTGGTTGTATGCCAGATCGCTATATAAGATAATAATAGTAGAAGCAATGAGTTTGTAGCGTCGATAAATTAGGCTAATGAAATATCTTCAAACTTACATGGTTGTCATATGGTCTGAAAGCTTGTTTGAAGGTATGGATCCAGTGAGCATATTCCTGCTGAGATCTCTGTAACAATAAACAACAATCGTCAGCCAAACAACTCAAGACCTATATATATAGGGTCTTGTTCAGGGGGAAAGCACAAAGCAATGAAAAACTGAGGATCACCCTAATAACCATTCATTTGTTAGGTATGCACATGTGCATACAAGTAATTTGTCTGGTATATGCACATGTGCATAGAAACCAAGAAACATCTTCAATCACTTGTATGCACATGTGCATACCGTAGAGATGAATGGTTATTAGTGTTTCTCAGTTTTTCACTTTTTTGGGCTTCCCCATGAACCTCACTCTATAAATGTGTATATATATGTATGTATGTATATATATATAGGGTCAGGTTCAACAGAAAACCACAAAATAAATGAAAAATCAAAGAACACCTTGATAACCGTTCATCTGGACGGTATGCACATGTGTATACAAGTAATTTTTCCGGTATGCACATGTGCATAAGATGCACACATGCATAAAAACCAAAAAAAAAACAGTTTCAATTACTTGTATGCACATGTGCATACCGCCCAAGAGAAAGGTTACCAGGTCTTCCTCAGCTTTTCATTTTTTTGGGCTTTCCCCCGAACCTTACTCTATATATGTATATGTGTGTGTATAAGTTTACATACAGTATATAGAGGGAAGGGGGTAATGGAGTAGAAAATAGGAGCTTACATATAGCTAAGATTTGGTATTCTGCTAAGATCAGGTAGAACTCCTTGCAAACTACAGTTTCTAAGGCTTCTGCAATACAAGTTAAAAAGTTGGATCAACTGTCTCATTTCTCATGCACACAACAGAAAGCTCAGAGTTCGTTTAACCATAGATGATGGAACCACAGATCAAAGGTCCATTAACACTTACAGTTTCACCAATCCTGATAGATTTCCATATGAAGCAGGAATTGAGCCATCAAAGCGATTGTTATCAAGTTGACTGCAAGATAGGGTCGACAAATAAATGAGCATGTAACAATAAATATTTGTATAAGCTAAAGAGAGAAGCTTACAGGATCCGCATGTTCTGAAAATTCCCGAATTCTGATGGAAGATAACCAGATAAGTTGTTGTTATCCAAAAGCCTACGAATACGGTATAATGGCATGAGAAATATGAACGAAAGAGATGAAACAAGTACTAAAGCTGCTAAGGCTATGTTTGGCAAAAGTTGTTGGCTGATAAGCTGGTTGTTATAAATAACATAAAACATAGCTTATAACTTGACTTATACTAACAAAACAGGTGTTTTCCAATAAGCTATCACATAGTTTCCAGATATGGCCTAAGGGCATGTTTATGTTTATTAACAACTTAATGAGCTTAATAGGACTCAGCTTATTCGGTCAGCTATACAAGACTGTTTGGTATTGGCTTAATGCTATAAAATGTGGCTTATTCAGTAAGCTTCTAGGCTGGAGCTTTATGCAGAAAGCCAAGTTTTCCAAACTTGCCCTCTCCAATTAAACAAAAAAACATGTTCACTCTATCTATGGAAAACCCTCTCAAACAAAAATCCTCACAATCTACTAACACAAATTAATCCATACAGAAACCTTTATCCATACAGAACTTAATGGAAAATCAACCAGAGAGAGAGAGATTACTCACAAATGCATTAGAGTAGATAAGTTGGACAGTTCCGAAGGAATTTGACCACTTAACGAGTTATTGTTAAAATGGCTGCAAAAGTTGAAAAAGAATGTTATATAATCACACAAACAAGCACAAACTCCCTTAAAAATCCGGCTCCATGATCCACTCACATATGTTTGATACTATTCAAGTTCGAAAAAGATTTGGGAATCGCTCCTGATATCTGGTTCTCGTCTATTTGAAATCTATTCAAGTTCCTAAGATATCCAAGCTCAACGGGTAAACTACCCGTTAATTTGTTGCCATTCAAAAGCCTGTCAAGATTGTAAAACATCAATAAAGGATCACGATTACGTCATAAACTTTAGCAAAACATGCAAAAAAACACTACATTTATAAAAGTATGATTAATTTTACTTACAAGAGCACCAAAGATGAAAGATTTCCAATCTCCTTAGGTATACTGCCACTCAAGTTATCCCACATGAAATCTCTTTGATAAATAAAACACAAAAAGGGTGTTAGTTAAATGCACGTTTACATATTCAAACACGCAAGATTTTGTATTACAACTTACAAGATTCTCAAATGAGAGAATTCACCAAGTTGAGGTGCTAAACTTCCTGAAAGATTCAAGTTTAGAAGTTGGCTGAAAACGAAAACAAACAAAAAAAGATCGTATAAGTTGAATTGCAACAAAGAGAAAACACAAAATGGCATGAAAACATACATTTCTTGAATATGCCAGTATCGGTCAACATTGGTTTTATGAACGCATATGACTCCGGTCCAGTTTGATGTACACGGGTCCCCTTTATTCCAGTTGTGAAGATGATTCATTGGATCAAGTAAATGACTTCTGACTGCGAGCAATGCGGAAACTAGACATGAAAGAAAAGCAGCATTGGTTAGTTTGAACTAACTGAAGAATGCCCTTTTATTAACCGTAAAATAGCATGAAAGTAGTGTTTCGATAAGCTCTAGGGATTTTTTTCCTTTTCTTTTTTTCCAATTATGCCGATAATCTTTCAACATGTGGTTTTAGGTCATTCATTTTACATTGTCATCTAGCTTATCAGGTTCTTGCCACATGCAATTACACAAAGGTGAAAGCCACTAGCTAACAAGTCTGCCACATGTTGAGTTCGAGTTCCTTCTAGACCACTAGTGGGGGATTTGTACGGCTGTTAACTTCGGTGCCCCCACTAGATTAGCCGATACACACAAAAGCTGACCTAGACACCCATGCCAGTCATGCATAAAGTGCGATATCGTTGCGTTTGGTACCTGGGACAAGACACATAGAACGGGACAAAACTCACTTTCCCACGTTCGTTGTGACATGAGATACGACAAAAACTCACAGTTCCATGTTTTGCGCAACATGGGACGGGGTACCAATATATATATCGTATTTTTGTATTTGACCACTCTCCTATATATATCCCTAGGGTCAGGTTTATGGGAAAACCTCAAAAAATAGAAACTAAGGAACACTTTGGTAGCCCTTGGATGGTATGCACATTTGTAAATAAAAACCAAAAGACAACTCAATTTAGGTGTATGCACAAGTGCATGCCGTCCAGATGGAGGGTTACAATGGTGTCCTCAATTTTCCCTTTTTTTAGGATTTCCCCTAAATCTCCCTCTATAACCCTAATATGCTATTTGTTTTAATGGTCACCACCTTCCGTTGTGGCCTCCACAACCACCAGCAGCCACCTGTAGCCACCGTGGCCACCTCCACCCGTAGCCACCGGCCGCTGATAACAACTATTTTGCATATAAAATAAATTAGAAAGCGATAACAAATTGCATCTTAACAATCTCTCTCTCAAAGATTAGAAGAAAAAAATCAGCATCACACACGATTCTATTTGTTTTTATTGGTCCCAATGATAAGGGTTTTAAAGAATGGAAGATACAATCACATGAAGGTAGAAACGACAAATGGAGAGAAACCAAAAGATATAAACAACAAATAAATATTCCACCTTCAGAAGGATCAGTAACTTTTGCAACTGCAATCATCATCAAGCAATGAATCATCAAAGCAAAAACACACCCACATGATTTGAACTTAAACTTGAACTTGAACCCCATCATCCTGAAAAATAACCATTTTTCAATCAAATATAATCACAAAATTGGATCAAGAAACACAAAAGGGGTTTCAATCATATAATACTTGAATCTCCCACATGATTTGAAGTTGAATCCCAGCATCTTGAAGTTATATCTGAATCAAATGCTTTCCAAAGTCAACTACTTCAAATAATTGGCTAAAGAAGCACAATTTATGAAGAAATCCCCAAAATAAGATAAAATTCCTGTATAAATTGAGTTCATGAAGCTCATAAAAGTCAAAGATAAACACAACCCATCACAGCAATCAGTTAATTAATCAAAACCCAATAATTAGAAAGGGATAATAATTAAACTATGATAACCCAATCTTTGAATTAACCTTCAGTAGTCAAACATCCAAGAAAGAAAGATACCCAAAAATGTCAGAGTGTTCACACACCAGGGTAGAAGTAGAAAGCAAGTATAGTTAATTAATTAATTTATTTGTAAAAGAAATGGATGAAATGTACCTGAATACAAATACATCATTCTCAGATAAAAGGATTGTGGAATAATCAACATTTATTGCAATAAGAGAGATGAGATTGTGGTAATGGTTGGTGGTGGGTGGGTGTTGATAGTCAACCAACACCACAAATACACACACCCACAAAACACACAATTGTGTGTGTTCAAATCTGTGAATTTGGATCATTGATGATGTACTCAAAAGACTCAAAGTTGTTTTTTTTTCCAATTAATTATTTATTTATTTGGTTTATTTGTATTTTTGGGTGTTGATGGATGATGAAATTGGTGGGTGATATAAGAAGGGATTTGTTATAATTCTTTGATATAATATTCAATTGGCTAAAGGTATTGATGGTATGGTTGACTATTCTTGTTTGCATTTACTGAGGTTTGTTTGGGTTTTATTTGGATGTATACCAAGATCGATTATGGTGACTACATACATGGACTCATTCTTGTGTTTATCGTGATTTTGGGTATTTTTGGTAGTTACATTGTAATTTTTCTATAATAAAGTATATAAGGCGTTTATGATATAATCTATAGAAGAGTTTTGTGCTTTTAAAAGTTATGTTATACTGTATAATAAAATAGGACAACAAAAAAACAGACAACTAAGGCTGTTTTTGGCAAAAATAAGCTAGCTTTTAAGCTAGTTCATCCAAACATGTACTAGAAGCTAGCTTTATGAAACGCTACTTTGAGTAGCTTTTGAGGAGCTTATTGTAGTTTTTTCCAATTATACCCTTATTAATATTAATTATTAAATTTAAATATACTCTTTTTGGTCATTTTACATACTCATAAGCTAGTTTTTGTCAAACATAATTTGTTCATAAGCTAGTTTATCAGCTACTAACAAGTTTATCAATCAATAGCTAGTTTATCGGTTATCAGCTACCAGCTAGCTTATCAGTTAGTTTCCAAACATAGCCTTAAAGAAATTTAAAGAAAAAAGCTATAAAACTATTGTTTTCCACCAATAAGAGATGTTGAAAATAAATATTTAGAAAAAAAAAATACTTTATTAAATGTATTTAGTATTTTAATAATATAGTTAATATGGTAATTGTTTATAGAGATTTTGGTTTTTGTTACTCTATTTTAGTGGGGGAAAAAAGAAATAAAAATCTATAGCATAATTGTTGGAGATGCTTGTAAAAAATTTAAACCAAAATCAAAAAAATTACATTTAAGGTGGTGTTTGTTTACCCCTTAACAGTTTTATTAAGAGGCAATCTCTGAATCGTTAAGAGGTGAATCCTGTTTGGCAAAAAAATGGACTGCCTCTTAATGGTTCCAAAACCTTCTGAATGGTTTAGTATCCTGGAGGTCTCTTAACCATTCAGAGTCCTGATGTCATGCTCAACAATTACTATACCAACATATTTCATTTTGCACCATATCATAAAAGCCTCTTAATCATTCTGACCACCTAATCATCCAGCACTAAACCATTCAGCAACTGTCGAAAAGCACCTAACTCCCAAACTACTTTATTTCAACAATCCTATAAGTAATTATATTAAATAAAGTATTCAATACATTAATAATATATCTATCTTTTTCCCTCTTATACATTTAATTTTACTTACTCTTGTCGTCGGTAGAAATAGTTAAAATATATTTCTCTCTCTTCAAAGGAGATTTCTTCAACTCAAAGATTTTGGTTTCAGGGGTGTTTGACTCATTTTAAGAAATAGAAATGGAAATGTAGGGGATTGGAAATAGAAATGCAATGCATTTATATATTAATAAAATATGCTATGCCAACTTAAAAATACAAAAAAAAATGTTTTATTTAACATCTAGAGATAGAGCAACGAATGGGAAAAGAGAAATAGGTGGAAATATCATTCTGCCCAATTTGATCAAAAATGAAAATTAATGGATTTGAGATAATAATCCTATTATATAATTTCGAACCAAGCACCACTTTTATGATCATTTTCATTCTTTACTCCTCAATACCCCCGAGCAAACACCTCTTTGATCTCTTACAGCATCTTCAATAGGTATGTTATATTTTTTCTAAAATAGAGTATAAAAGGTTAAAATCTCTAAAAGAGATTACATTTATCTCCAATAGCTACTCCATATGAAGTAGGGTTGAACATCGGAAGTTAGTACCCACCTTTGAAACCGAAACCCCTCTTGGACTGTCGGTTCCAAAAATATGAAACCGATTGGGACCGTTTACGGTTCTCATCTTTTTGGAACCATTAACCATATGCTACTTGTTGGAACCCGTCCCGCTATTTTTTTTAATAAAGATTATTTTATTCATATAGAAAAAGTTGTTAGCATCAACTAATTCTAATTACGTGAAGTGTTTTGGAAGCATCGTTTGTAGTATTTATTTATAGTCTAAGCACCGTTTGTAATATTTATTTGTTTTGGAAGCATTTTATCGAATTGGTTTTCGCGTTTGTAGTATTTATTTATTTACGTTGCGATTTCTTAATAGGTTCATGTTTACTTTTTTATAGTATGAATAGTAAAAGTTTCTAAAACGATTTGGAGAGCGGATACGCGATACCGGAATTAGAAAAGACGGTTCCAGGATTGGTTTCTAAATACAAATAACCGATGTAACCGGTTCCGGTTCCTTCATTTGGAGAACCGTCACTTCCGGTTCCGGGACCCGATTCCGAGAATTTTAGCTGGGTACTCGCGTTTACCCGCCCCTAATTTTAACAATCTTCCTCTATTTTAACATAGTTGTTGGAGATGCTCTTACTTTCTCTATTTTAACGTCATTTACCATAGTTGCTTTTCAAAAAAAAAATTACCATAATTGTTGGAGCAAAGATTCCTATATTTTTTATTTTAATATAGATATTGAAAATGCTTTTATATTTTTACACCTCTTTATAGCGGATAGAAAAAGAGTGGTTAACAACATTCCTAAATTAAAAAGATAAATGAGAAAAGTATGATAAAATTAAACATGAAACCATAAAAAGAATTTTATTAATGAATGATAAATTGAAATGAGAGGTAAACAAAAACAATTAACCAATTTATAACATCAACAGCTAATAAACAATAAGATAACACAAATGTGGACCAATGGGGTGAAAATAAGGTATTTAGTTAAGAGGAAATGAAAAAAGAAAAAAGTGAATAAGAAGAAGGTGCAATTTTATCCAAATTATGCACGAATGACTTAAATGGCTTGGTTGGTTGCGTGAACTCAATCATGGGTTTGACTCGCATGTCCCCTTTTTGTATTCGTTCCACAACAATTTACAATTATCTTGTTCTTTGAATTTGGTTGTCATTGTTCTAAATCACTAAAAACAACAACAACAACAACAACAACAACAAAAGGAAAATAAAATAGAAATAAAGGTGTTTTCCTTTATAACTTAACATTTGTAGTCCAATGACATTTGGATTGTTTATAAGATGCTCCCTTGAGGTTGTGGGTTCAAGTCCTGTTATATACAATGGTGGAGATTTAGAAGTAGGTTAGTTAGATATGTAATCCGCCGTTCAAAAAAAAAGTTAAACATTAAAAAAAACTAATAAAGATGGTTTTTATATTTAAAGGTCAATAAAGATGGTATCTAAAACTAAATATTAATATTCTATTCAACTTTTATAATTAAATAAGCATATATTGGTTAAAGTTTTAATATATTAACATGTTTATTGTTATCATTATGATATAAAAGTTGATTTTAATGTGTTTTTTTAGTGTGGGGTTGAAGTTATTTTTTGTTTTTTTTAGTGTTAAAAGGTCTTTAGTGATTTTAGTGTTATTTTTTTAACCATTGGATTAGAGAAACCCTTAGACAATCTCCAACAAATGTATCACACTTTGCAATATACTATGTTTTTAGATTAAAACCTATCCAATGAAAACATTATTATAGCACTAATTTAGTGTTATAACTAGTAAAAAGTCAAATTCCATGCAACATTACTCATCTTATTAAGGATTTGATATTTACAAAATGATATAGTTTCATAATTCCAGGAGACGAGGTTCATTAATAAACCTAAGGAGAAGTAATTTGACTCATTCACATCCAAATCATGAATGTTTGGAATCTATATTACGCAAGAAGACCAGGGGCGGAACACGACTACTATAATCTGGGGGGCCGAAATATAACATGACAAAAAATTTAG
>LUCG01296739.1:0-14311 GCA_001633085.1 Carthamus tinctorius
TATATAGATATATATATATATAACCAATATTGTATCCTCTTGGCAAATGACTAATGTAATTTTTCATCGGCTCTTTGTAATAATATGCTTCTTGATTTTGTCGGGTTGAAAGTTAACATAACTATGATTGGACTAGTTCAGCAGACATCCTTACCAGTTTGCCTTAAGCAGGTTTAATAGCGGATCATGTTTCACTGAATATGTTATGTGTACTTTCCCTGTGCACCAATTTATCGAATCCAATGGGAGTCAATTTGAGGGCATGAGGAATACCCAGCCCTTGGGCTAGTCCAGTCATAGACTGGGCTGCTGCCCAGCCCGGTCAAAGACTGTGGTTGGGCTCTAGGTCCAACGTAAGCTAGGCCGGGACAGCGGCGGATTAGTGGGCTGCCCGTGGATGCCCGATACCGCCGGGGAGGCGTGTGTGTGTGTGTGTGTGTGTTCATGGTAGTCGTTTGTTGGTTCGATGCCGCTATGCCTTCCAAAAAAAGAGCCAGACACACATTTATAACAAACAAATAATTGGAGGAAGGGTGAGAGTGAGCACCTTCTCAAACTGAATTGGGTTCATCCTGAAACCTTGTGGCAGCTTCTGGTGGCACAATTTTAACTTCTTGATCAAATCAGTTATTACAGCAGAGTCATCAATTGATGCGGTAGACATACTAGTAGCTTTCTCATCCGTTACGATCTTCACATCTTTCTTGGGTTCGAAATCAGGGACGATAACTTTGCTAACAGCCTCAGCACACTTGGGAGGAGACTTCACCCAGTCAGGAATTGGAATGCCATATGTTTCTGCTCGTAGTATAGATGCTGCCATAACAAAGTGAACATGGCTTTGGTCCTCAACAGAAAACTGCAGGGGGCGAGGGAAACGTTTGGGAGCCGACCAAAAAGGTGTCCCACTACTGTTAACAGCATCCTCTGGAAAAGTGTACGTGAGCTGCTTCACACGGTTAGCAAAGTAGTCCTCAAACCTGATTACAGACATAAACATGAGAAGAGGATGACAAAGGTGTCATTTGTTTTTGAAGAGGTCTGAAGTCTAAATTCACATCTAAAAAATAAGAGGTGGATGTAGAAGGTTTTTAGGCCTTCTCTTAAAAATAAAACAAAAGGTCTTAAGTCTGCAAACCTCTTAATTTTCAGACTTAAGAGGTTTTAAGAGGTAACTTATTAAAAAAACATCCCCAAAATGTTAAACAAAAGTACTAGTATGAAGGAAAGGAAATTACTTTAGGCGGGCCCACGTTATGCAGTCTATAAACGATTCACATCGCTCCTTTTCTAGGCATTCAAGAACACGATCCAAGTTATCCCTTGCCTGGGCATCACCAGCTTTTTCCATTGCAGAAGTATACTCAGTTGGATTAGAAAGATACGCATTTGCTTCAGCTGGTGTCTTTTCAAGCAATCCTTCAAACTCTGATCGAGCCCACGTCAAACAGTGGTCAATGTTGTGCGGGAATGAATGCACTGTACACATGGGTGCTTGCTTCTCAGGTGGGTCCCTAGAGGCACCATAGTTCTCTGTCAAGTGGGGGATAACCATCTGTGTGTTGCACTTGGCACCTAAAGTTCCGGACTCTAGAAGTGGTTTCTGAAAATACAAGCACCTCTGATCAATGTAGAGCCTTGCAGTCACATTGTCAAGAGCATTGACGACAACGCTAAGATTCTCCCAGAAAGTATCATCAAACACATTTTCAGTATCAGGGCTGGCGCGGTTTTGAAGTGCTTCAATATGAAGACCAGGGTTTATCAAGGAAGCAGCAGTTGCAGCAACAGTAGATTTAGCTTGCCCAATGTTCCAATCTCGAAAAAGGAACTGCCTGCTAAGGTTGCTCTTCTCAATAACATCATCATCAGTAATTGTTAGCTTCCCCCCGTTACCACAAGAAACCCCCATCAATGCTAAATTTTTCAAAAACTCACAGCCGAGTGCACCAGATCCCACAACGAAAACTTTGGCTTCCTCTAATTGCTTCTGCAGCTTAGCCCCAAACACTGAGATCTGAGCATCATAACGGCTATTCAAAGGCTTCAAATCATTAGGATCCAAAGACTCAACAGGGAGCGACTCAAGGGAGTCAAAATAGAAAAACTGTCCAATAAAAAAAGAAAATAAACAAGTCTTGGTGAGATGGATTGCATACTCAAATCTTGTGGCAAATCTAAATGAATAAAAGAGCAAAAACAAACCTGAAGTAGTGGATGGAACTTTCCAGAGCAAGCCTTAACAACTTCCTGTCCAACAAGACCACCAAACATGGCAGCCATGGGATTCAACACAGCCCTTGCACCAAATGCGAAGTTTCTAACAATTTTCTGGTCAATATCTTCAACCTTTCCATCTTTCAGTTCATTGTTCATGCTGGTTACCAAAGAGATAAATTTCTGAGCATCTTCTTCAGATCCAGCAACAGGATATCGGCCCAACTCTGCTACAAGCTTATCCAATGCTTGAAACAACAAATGTAAGAGCGGAGGGCGGTCAAACTTGGAGAAATCACTAAGAAGAAATTCACCAGGATCTTTAAGTGCTTCTTGCAGTGGCTTAAATTTCAACACCTTTGGTTGCTTCAACTGAGTGACAATTCCACCCTTTGCATATGTACCATACTTTGTAGTATCTTCTTCAATGCTGAATGAGTAAGGCTTTGCATTTATTACCTTTCTTGGCTTTCCATCATTTAGCTCTGACATCCCATGAACTTCAGAAAATACAACTAGATCTCCATCCTGAAATTCTAGCCTCTCATCATCAACACAAGTGATGAGAGGAGGGTTATCATTGCTTATAGATGCAATAATTCCTGTGTGTGGATCCTCCCCATCCACATCAGAAACAGTGAACTTAGGGCCAAAGTCACAAAACACACTACCGAAAAGACCTCGTACTTCAGATTTTATAAAAGCAATTGGCGGATTGTGTCTGTGGCAGAAATTATCGAATTCAATTGCTTTCTCCAAAGAAATATCTGTGAACACAACAGTCTGCAGCAAGAATTCCAAATAAGATGTAATCAAACCAATCAGCAAGCATATAAATATAATATGACTAAATTCATTGAGTAGGGTACAACAGAGTACAGGACACAAAATCAAGAAAAATAACCATGCTTGAGCACACAAAGAGAATGTATATGTGAGAAGAGATGATAGCATAACAGAATATTGCATCATTATTTCATTTTTTAAGTCAATATCCTCAGTGCCGAAAGAACAAGCTATTTTCTCAAAAGTAAAATTTAATAAACTAGCAGCTGAGATGTCAAACAATAAATCTTAATTAATATATCACCTACAATGATTCGTATGCATTTTGTTCTCAATAGTATTATAGATTGTATTTAAATAGATTTCAGAAATAATAAACATGCAAAACTTTATGAGCAAAAAATTGGGAAAAGAGTTTAGAATCCCAGTCGAGCTTAAATTGCATAAGAAACCTAAGAGAATGAAAGAAACAATTGTAACCATTTGGCGGATCTACCAGCTAGGCTATGACCCAGGGAGGATTGAACTCAAAGTTTTGATGTTTCAAAGCAATAAATATAGTTTTCCCATTGAACTATCACACCATAAGTGTGAGGGCATTATTAGCTTAGACCAGTTTTATCATCTCTCCATTTGTACAACAGATAATGGAAATCGCTAGTCCACTAATAATAATGAATATGTATGCATGAAGGAATAAAAGGCTTGTAATTGATAAAGTACCCAAAACATGGCTTTTTCTTGACTCTATTGGAAGATCTACACGTACAATTTGAGCATCTGAGACGAAGGGAGCTAATAATAGGTGCAAGTGGGCAAGCCTTTAAAACTTGATAGTATGTCAACTGAAATGTGACATGCCTTAGAAGTAGACATGGAGCGGCACACTAGGATGTTTAATAGTACCTTCTAAAACAAACAAAATGTGGAATGAGCCGAGAAGTACATTGGTTCTTCTCTTTAAGAATGGAGGCATCCAAAACAGTAGCAACTGTGGAGCTAAGAAGTTACAATCCATACAATAAACCTCCTGACCAGGTTACAAAGGGAGGGTTAAGGATTATAAAAACTGTACCAAAAAATCAATTGGTTTTGGGCCAGAAAAATGAGACTAAATCCTGATAAAGCAGCATCTCATAGAAAGACACAAGAGACAAATATGTGATTTGAATATGGTATCCAATTTAGATAAATCATATGATAGGATGACACATTGAGTTATATGGGTGATCTTGAGACAAAGAAAGTCCCTACAAAGTACATTGATGTGATTATGAATAAGGAGTGAAGGACATTTGTTAGTAACTAGTCTGACAAAGCCCAGGTGAACCTTATCAAAAAAAAAAAAAACTAGTGCAATAGAACGTGCAGTGTTACTGATACTAGTATCCCTTTATTTGAAACAACTATAAAGACATCCTATGTTATATTATATGCTCTTCCTTTGCAACTACAGTGATGTTACGAGTGTTGCTGGACAAGAGAATCCTTGCAAGAATATCATTATGTATTTTGGGTCAATATCATCAAAAGGAAGAGAAAGAGGAGATGAGAAAGTTAGTTACAAGATAATAGCAAGGTGAATGGCGTGGCAACGAACATAGAAAACTTTACATACAATTAAGTTCCAATAGATTTCAAGGGTGTGCTTTATCACACGACAATAGCACAAATCAAAGCCGAGCAGTGTCGTGTCCCACTGATAGAATGAAAAATGGAGGGCTAGCATCAGTAGACTCTCGAAAACCATCAGCAGAGGGGTTACCCTTTTCACCAAGGAAGGAAGGAGTCACATTGACAATGAAGAAGGCAACATGATGAGGTGTGTCTTTCGAGAGCACATTGCAAAAAAACCAGTGAAAGACTGGTCTGAAAGTCTAGTTTTCCTTCTCCTAGGGCGTGCTATGGTCTATGGTGCATCAATGTTTGGGTCACAAAAAACAAGTCCAAGAAATATCCAAACATTGACGTGGATGAGATGAGACACAATCATGGGCAGGGATGGCAATGAGACTTTTGAGGTGACTCCATCAAAAGAAGACCTGATGCAACACTGTTGGTGTTGCTTTCATATTCAGCATATATCTTTTTAGACGCACAATTGAAAGTGAATTGCAATTAAGGTCTGAAATGCCTTAAAGACCAAGCAATGGAGTGGCTCACTATGATGTTTGATAGCATCTCATAGGATAAACAATCTGCTCAGTAAGGGGAGAAAATGTATATTGGTTCCAATCTTCTACAATGAAAGGCACATCTAAAACAACAACAATTATAGAGCTATTAGTGTTATGATCCCTATAATCAAACTAATGCGCAGGTCTTTTAGGGATGAAAAGTAGTGCATATAAATCAATCTGAAATAATGCTCGAGAGATGATGTTAAATTCTTGATCCTACAACTCAGTACCAGTGATGGTTTATATTTATATCTTTGTAAACTTTGTTATAGTGTAAGAAACTAGTTTTGTCATTTTCATTATAATTTTTGATTTCCCTAGAACGTTGTACACAGTCACATGTTTATTCAAGGTATCACTATATTTTGAGAAAAGTATTGTTGCCATTTTCATTCTCTACTTCTAGGTATCAAAGTTGTTACAGGCTCAAAAACACACTTAGGCGCAGAGGGGTACTAAGGCCTAGGCCTCAGGAATGCAAGGCGCATTTTATCAATATACATATATACACACACACGGTTGCACAAAACTTAAATATGCAGCAACCAACAGTACTACCATAGAGGAAGTAGGGAGAAGGGTTTAAAAGCATGAGCCGTCAAGAAGTTGTTCTAAAGTCTGAGTATTTATAGAGAAGGCGCCTTGGAGTTCTAAGGATGGGTATTTAATATTTAGGGATTGACTTGTACCATCTATTTAATAACTCATTCTGTAAGAAGTCTAGGATGTGAGAAGATGAGAAAACTTATTTAATCTTAGGGTTTGACTACGTATTTAACAACTCTTTATAAGGCGCGCCTAGGCCCACAAGGCGCCTCAGCCATGGCGCAACGCCGAAGTGAATCTCGTGAATACGCCGAGCCTCTACTTTAAAAAAGCACAAGACCTTGGACCTCAAAGCCTAGCCCACCTCAAGCATGCTTTTAACAACTATGGTAGGTATATATACTTTGTGATCTCCATATGAGGTTCTACATGGTCACATGTTTCTTCAAGGTATAAATACTTTGTGATTTCCCAATGACGTCGTGGTCACATGTTCTGTATTCTGGGTATTATCATACGATTATATATTTTTCATCTGTTTTTAACAAGATATTAATTGTTGTGTATTTAAACATAGACCACATGTTGCTCCACTAGACATTTCTCTATATCTACAAATGTGTGTGTGCACGAATCTATGTATATATATATATATATATGAATGATCATGTACACAACCACATGTTGGTCCAACATACAATGCTATGATCATGTATAGGATCAAATGCTAATAGCACATGGTCACACATGACAATGTACTATATGACATCGTTGTTGTGTGTATATTGATAATCCTATACATGAAAATTGACAACAAAGCTTTTGGCCTAAATCGTCATCTTCATAGTTTTCTAACTGATTCTTACCAAAAGATACAATGAACAGTAACTAAAAGATATAGGGATATTGTATTCAATCTAGAAGAAACTTACAATATGATAAGAAGGAAGGTTAGGCAGTTAGCCCTGATGTCAAAGGAAGTACATTAATGTGATTAAGATGTATCTTTGTTAGTGGCACTGGCAAATGGGGAAAGTGTTGTGATGTTTCTTTATTATAGCATACATGAAGAAATCTCATGTTATGCCTTTTGTTGATGTAGTGCTACTTGACAAAGCAAAACTACAATGGAGTGCATAATGTGCAACTCCAGTAGTGCATGAGTATGGCTCAACAAAAAATGCCTAACAAGATCGTATTCTACATTGGAGATTAATAATATAAGAAATAAGAAGAGAGAGTGATGGAAATGTTAGAAGCAAGTACGGTCTTCACTTAAACAGCATAAACCGCCCACACCGCATAGCATGGTTTAGAACATTCACAGTGTGATTTATGCTTTGCATTTCTATCAAGCAACATATCGGGTATGCGTCGCGGTTTCAAATTATCAAATTGCGATTCAAACCACACCACACCGCACCACATATTTTTATACATGTACACATATATATAATACATTATCACTAACTAATTGAAAATATTTAATACATTATTACATAATTGATTATTATTACTTCCCCCTTTTTCATTTTTAAGTTTTTGAGAGTTCAGATTCCTCGCCATTTGTGTGCAATGCTCTAGCCCATCCCCTTGTACTTCCTCCCTCTTGCGACTCCTTACATGCATTTTCAATTACGTATTTCAAGCATATTGGAACTCTTTATTGCATTAACAATTATGGTTGAAATTATTTTGAAGTTATGCTTTTATAATTATTGGATCTAAGTGTATTAGGTACAAACCACATAGAGATGTCGAGAAGCAATCACCAAGGCATTTATAGAGATGTCGAAAAGCTGTTAGTAGCCACTAGATAGTTTACCCTACCTAACAAGACACTACCTACATAACAATAACGAAAATGGTGATGTACATGCTCAAAGCTTATGTAAGAAACTTGTGATGGACCAGGTTTTTTGGGTTTAAAGGAATATTATTTGGCTTACTCCAGAATGTATAGTGAAAGTTCATTCGATTGCGAATTTTGGTTAAGGTTTATAGTTTTATATTATTGGGTAGCATTTATGAATGAACCATTGGATGATAATTTAGTTTAGCAATATAATATTGAACAAAATTAGGAACAAAAATAGAGCCAATATATTAATAATTGATCAAAACCTCAAACTTCGTGAGATTTACACCATAATTAACCAAATGCTTGTTGAAGCTTCCACATGCTCCAACTAAATGCATATGTTCTTTCTGGATAAAGAACTAAACGATAGATGTGCAATCACTTAACAGGGAGCATTTTATTAGATCACTAGACTTCTACATAGTTCCATAAAAACAAGCCCTTCGGTGTTATTGCAACAAAAAAGATAAAGCATCAAGTAAAGAACAAAACAACAATTAAGATGTCAAAATGCTACCGTAATATTATAATGCAGAAAGTCGTTAATTGGCAAAAACTTTGGAACTTCATAAGCATCTTAATGTATTGACATGTAGAAAAACCATAGAAGAAAACACCTCACTGGGTTTTCTCAAACTTGTATTTACGGTAATGAGTGCAAGCATTGTTTAAATCAACTTCTTGTAGAAATTCTAATCATCCTCACAATAGAGAGCTATATCCAACAATGATAAGATTGCACATTGTACAAATTCCATAATGCAATTTATAAAGCACCATCAAGCTAACTCATGTATTAGCCATTAAACTGTTAACACATAAAAAGACTAAAAACAACCTAAACATAAATCAAACGAAGTTCATCATATAACGCAATAGATCAACTGAAACAGAGAAATCAAACAAAAATAATCGCACTTTTGCATCAACGAATGTTCAGTAATCTCCAAAAGTATCAACATTTGAAGCCAACAAAATGAAAACAAATACGACACGTGATAATGATCACCTGAAACTCAGACAGCTGCTCTGTAGTTAATTCAGTTGTTAGAGCAGAAATAACCACAGAATTGTTTAGTTCTTGCAATTTCTGGATAGAAGCAAGAGCTCTGTTCTTTCCCAAGTCATCCTCCGTGAAAATGAAATTGCTAGATAAATCCCACAACTCCACGGTTCCCTCATCATGCAATGTCACAGACTTGACACCAGCAAGAATAAGGTTCTTTGCTGCAAAGAGTACATATAAATGCATAAATACAACATACTACATATACTAATAAGAAAAAAATATAAATAAAACATCCAACATCAGACAACTTCTAGATAAGAAATATAAATCTCTCTTTTCTTCGAAGCACTGTTGTTAATGGTCTCAACAACACATGATGATGGCAAGTAAAAAGTTCAGTCTCTCATAAAAGCCAACAAAAGACCAAGATCAGGAATTACAGTGCTAATTTAAAAACAACTTATCATGCAGGTGTGCAACAAGGCTGTAGAATCACATCCAATGTAAATCATTTGACCAAGCCTATGCAACAACCTCAAATTTATACAACTCAGACTAAAATGGCCATATGCATATGTAGTTGGAGGAAATGGAGCCCTTTGTATGTCCGTGTATACTTCTCTTCCTGCATAATTAATTCATTTAACATGCATCGATGCTAATATGGTTCTCAAGTATTTATATGCACAATTATACTTCTCTCCAGTTATATGAACATAATCTAGATAGAGAAAGAGCTAATTAATGCTGCAAAATCTACAACACAACTCAATAAATCAATACAGCAACATAAAAAAATATCATATAAAAAACTCGATTTCAACAAGTATATGTTCATGCACACACATATACATCGCTCAGTAGACTCACCAATTTCAGCACCAAGGCCCTGCATCCCAGAGACTAGAATATTAGATGCAAATAGCCGCCTCATAGTTTCCCGACCATACACTGCAAGCTGTCGGCTATGGAGATCCTCATCAATATCACCACCAATGGGCAATTTACCATTGGTGGTACCATTAGGGTTGTTTCCTCCTCCCATGGTTGCTGCTGTAGAAGAAGTCCCGGTGCTTGTGCTGGCGGCAGCAGTGGTGGCAGCGGCTGACGAGATCAAGCTGTCGATTTTTGTTCTCTTGATCAAAGATTCATCCACTACTACCTCTCCTCCAGCCGTTCTCTTTCCAGGAAGCATAAAGTCCGATGGTGAACTGTTTTGAAAGCATTCTTAGTCAAATGTCAATAAACACAGACACACACACCAACATACACATACACAAAAACCCAAATCAATTATGGTACGCAGACGGGACCGGACAGGTGTCTAGCGTTCGGTAAGACATTATATGACCGGAGAAGACAGAACAAAAATGGTTAAAATGACCAATTTACCCCTGGTTCAAAAATTGCAACAATTAACCGATTGGCATTCCAGTTTGGTAATAAAACTATAAAAATCAGCCAACACATCAAGTTCGTTTCTACTAGTTTTGCGATTAAAGTGAAGTGTCATGTACCTAGCTCTATGAGGAATTTCATCGAACAGGTGGAGGGAGGGTTTATCAGATTGTTTTCCTCCCATACACCATGGTTTAATCTTTATCAAATCTCCCTATCATCTCATATGTATTCAAAATCAAGAACATGCATCTAAAGGTAGATCGATCACAAAACCCATTAAAACCTACATCACCGTATCAATTCCTTACAACTGTGATTCGAATAGACTTTTAGAACACTCTAAAAATGAAACTTCCCTTCAAATGTTCATGAAGAAACAATATACTCGCCATATCAATCGACAAAAATTCGTGTCGGAAGATACAATAAAGAATGGAGAACAGGTCTAGGTTTCGCAATTGCAAGTTGGGTGTATCAGAAGATAGAAATCGAGAGAAGGCGAAGATCGTATACCTGCCAGTTGTGCTCGCTACTACTGCTGCTGCTGTTGTACACAGGCGATTGAGATACAAGGATTCGACGAGATGATGAAGCAGCGCCGAGAGAGAGAGAGAGGGAGGGAGAGAGAGTCGTGAGTCACAAGTTGTGCGTATGAGAAAGAAAGAGAAGAGGCGTATGAGAAATCATATTAGGTTAGAGGGGTATTATGGTCCAGAATATAGCTTTGGGTATGAACCAGGGATGGTAAAAAAAAATAATAATCAAAAGTCAACCTGAAAACCGAAAACCGACATTTTTGGATTGGGTTCGGGACGGCCAGGGATCCGGGTTCTTATCGGGAACGGGGATGGGGATCACTCTCCTTGGCCAGACCGGGTCCAATGAACATATATACTAGATACGTACCCATAATGTTGCAGCGCGAATTATCTCAAATCTCGGATTAGTGGGTTATCCGACTCGGACTAGTGTGTTGTCCGACTCGCACTAGTTGTCCGACTCGGACTAGTGCGTTGTCCGACTCGCACTAGTTGTCTGACTCGGATTAGCAGGTTGTCCGTCTTGCACTAGTTGTCCGACTCGGACTAGCAGGTTGTCCGACTCGGACTAGCAGGTTGTCCGACTCGGATTAGTGCGTTATCCGACTCGACTATTTTCTCAGTAAGGAATAGGTCGAGGGGTTTAAGAATGTTTGATCCAAGAATTGAATCCTTAGAGTTATTGGTGCCTCTTACTTTGTAGGTGTGCCTCGAGGAGTTCAGTGATAGTTACCGCAACCAGGTAAGTTTTCCTCACTTTGACAGATACTTTAAAACGGAAACTTGTTTCCGTATCAGTTCATTTATGAACTTGCATTGCTGAAAAGGGTTTGCACTTGCATAATCATCTGCATTGCATGGTATATAAATTGCATGGGGTGGGGCATGTACTAGCCAATTCGGGGAGGTGTGACCCCAAAACGGGCAGGTGTGAGCCCTTGCGTTGCCACAGGTGTGTGTGGGAAATAATGCGGTGAGGGCCAGTACATGTGTTGAGAGTGTGAGCATGAAGCATTTGCTTAACTGTATATTTTAAATGCTTGTTTGCGAACTGCGAGACTTTTAATGGAAAGAAATTGATGTTGTTTTTTAGGGAACTCATTAGACCTTTGGTCTAACCCTCGTTTTCAAACTAAACCCTTTTTCAGGTAGACAAGGCGCGGATAGGGGTAAGGGCAAGACTTGAAGCCGGTTAACGTCCCTTAAAATTGCAGTATTTAGTATTCTCAGTTGCTAGTTAGTATGTTTATTTCGAATGGTGTAGGAATTTGACACAAAAATTTTGTAGTGTGATTTTTGGAAGTTTTATAATTATGTCAGTATTATTATTCCGTCGATTTGGGTTGTTACATCGATTCCCGAACTATTACCTAAAAAAATCAACAACGGGTAAGCTAATGCTTAGTGACCACATGCTACAGGTACTATATACCATACATAACACATCTGCACATAAACTGATCCTCCGTCTCTATGAGAACGGAACTGAACCTGTCCTTCGTCCATAAAGAATGAAACTGCCCCTTCGACCCTTACGAGCGCGAAACTGTCCCCTTGTCTCATACGAGAACAAGATTTGCCACATAAAACATGTATAACTGCCATACACACAAACATGATTCACATACCATAAAGTACAAGTTAGTGCACATAACTGATCCTCCGTCTCCAAGAGAATGAAACTGAACCCCTCGACTCATAAAGGGCACGAGGCTGTCCCTTTCTCAACTCATAAAGGGCATGAGGCTGTCCCTTATACTGAACAACTATCGCTACATACAAACATGCACATACAATATAGAGTACAAGTAGTAATACTCACCTGAACTACAAAAGTCCATGTTTTACTGACTGAGATAGCAAACAAGGTCTCTAGCTCGATTCTCTAACCGAATACCTGATTTACACGATGTCACGAGGGTATTAATCTCCCTAAATATTTTAGGAAGACCCTATAATAACCCTATGATGACATCCTAAATCCTACGCTAAACGAACGACGAACGAAAGGTCATTAGACGACGAACAAGGGCCGGCGCAACCTTTGGCTTATAAACTACGTCACCTTAACTTGCAAATAACTTATTTTCTTTCAAATCCCAAACACATTTCCAAAGGAAAACTCGAGTATGCTTGTAACTTTCGAAATGTTAAAATTGATGAAGAAATTCACAAACTTAATTACCTCAAAGGTAATTTGATAATTTTCTAGAAACGAAAGCTTTTGTAAAGATCGCAAAACTCGCTTTCTAATTTAATCGTTACCAATCAAATCTTTTGTAAAATCTTTTACGAAACAAAAGTATCACAAACTTCTTTCTAAAAACTATTTAGGAATAAAAACATTCCAATTGTTATCCGATTGACACTATCCTCAAATTATTTAACTAAAATCAACATCTCGAAAAATCATAACGTTCTTCCTTACTTCCTTTCACATGAGACTATCTTTTTATATATACATACATGCATAAAATGTGTGTGTGTGTGTGTGTGTATATATATAACATCTTAAGGTTGGAGACTCGTATCTAAAGCTATTTAATGGGAGAAACACAATACTTGTCGAAGCCAAAATTCTGCATACTTTCGAAGAGCAAAAGGGCAACCTCTGGACCTCAGAAACCGATCTCCACCATTCAGAATGTAGATAAAGATGTTGTCAAGCTACTGTCCAAAAATCACGACGATCCGACGGTTCAAACTCTGGGAATAGGCAAAACGGTGCAGCTGCACTTGCCTAAAAACCATAGACGAACTTTTAATTTGTTTAACGCTATAACGAACGACCGTTTAATGATTTTCTTATGAATCTAACATCATAACTTTATCCATAAATTACCTAGACTTTAAGATAGGATGTTTACCTCTTGGATTTGCGAAATCCTACGGATAAGCGGTCGGGATCTTCATTTGGAACGGAGATCTTGCTAGCACGATGGTTTCCGGCGATCTTGACGGTAGCAGCGGTGTGGTTGCCGATTGGAGGGAGGAGAGGGCTAGGGTTTCAATCTCTTTTCTCTGGGAATAATGAGGGAAAAACCTAGGCTAAAGGGTTATATACCCGGGCTAGGTTTAGTCTCCTAACCTTAGAACCCGCTTCCAACTAAGCCCAAAATTCCAATTAATCTATTTTCCTTTCAAAAAATCACACTTAAATAAAAAGGAATAAACTTACGAACTGATATCAATCAAATAAAACGGGGGGCTACAACTCTCCCTCACTTAGAGAATTTCGTCCCATAAATTACTCGGAGAAAAGCTCCGGATAGCTATTCCACAACTGAGACACGGGAACATGTTATGGATCTGACTGAGTGGTTCTGGCAATTCTAGACGATAGGCCACCTTCCCAACACGAGTGATGACCTGGAATGGCCCAATGAATCTAGGTCCTAACTTACCCCTCTTCCTGAACCGAATTACCCCTTTTCAGGCCGACACCTTGAGCAAAACGGAGTTCCCCAACCTGGAACTCTAAGTCTGATCGTCGTTTATCTGCATAGATCTTTTGGAGACTCTGAGCTGTTCGTAACCCATCTCCGATCCTCTATATGTTCTATGTGGTTTTCTGAACTATATATGTGCTTCCCAGCACTCACTGACCAACTTTACCCCAACAAACTGGAGTTCTGCACCTTCTCCCATACAACATCTCAAATGGTGGCATACTGATGTTGGAGTGGTAGTTATTGTTGTACGAGAACTTTGCCAAGGGAAGGTATGTATCCCAACTACCCCCAAAATCTAAGACGCAAGCTCTAAGTATATC
>LUCG01296745.1:0-10661 GCA_001633085.1 Carthamus tinctorius
CACAAGTGACGGCTATAGGGTCGTGAAGAACGGCCTCACGATCTTTTTCGTGATGATATGTTGAAATCGTGTTAGTTGCCGTGATGTGTCTTTACGGTATTATTTATGTTACACGTGGGAACCAAATTCGAAATGTTGGCACATTAGTGATATTTGAACGTAAAGTGTCTCAAAATATGGATGTCCATTATTCATAATGAACATGGATACATGAATGGATATGGTATACAGACCTAGTAAATCTAGTAAATCTCACTCACTAAGATATTGATAAAACATAACATAATCCACATGAAGAACAAAACCAACGTTAAGCTTCCTTACCCATAGAATCAAAATAACCATTACTCCCTTCTATTACGATCCCTTTCATCGTACCGTGTGCTGTTTTTTACGCGATCCCGATCTCGATCTCTATCTCTATCTTCCCCTTTACTCCTCGTATGCCCAGCGTCATCTTCACGTATTTTTCTACGATACGACTCGTCTCTGTCTCTCCCATCTCTTCGACCATCCCGATCTCGATCTCTATCTCTATCAACAACTTTTCTCCCATCATGCTCATCTTCACGATACCGTTTCCTACTGTACGACTCATCTCTACTATCGTGTCTTCTATCATTGCTACGGCCTCTGTGTCTATCATCATTCCTACCTGCTCTATGCTCAAACTCATCTCTCTCGTAATCTTTTCTTCCCCCTGACCTATCATCTCGTTTATGCTCTTTTCGTCTCTCACTCCGTCCGTCCACCGAGTCTTTATGTCCGTAATCATCTTGCTTCCTTTCATCCCTGGCTCGGTGGCTTACTTTACGTTGCTCTTGATGAGAATCCATCTCACGGTGTCTTGGTTGTTTCTTTCTTTCTGGACTCACACGAGTTTCCTCATCAAATACCATGTCATACCTGAAAAATGCATCTCGTTAGAGAAAGTATCACGGAAATGGCCACCGTAACTTTTAGGGCTGTTTGGTTGGCTTTCCATTAAGTCCTGTATTGATAAAAAAAACTGTCTATGTGGATTAATCTGTCTATGTAAACTGGGAAGGTTTTTGTTGGAGGGAGCTTCTTCATAGATGGAAGAAACGTGTTTCTTGATTGGGAGTGACAGGTATGGAAAAACTTGGCTTTCTGCATAAGCCACTTCCTATATCATTAAGCCACTACCAAGTACCAAACAGTCATGTATAACTGACACAATAAGCTATGAGTCTCATTAAGCACATTAAGCTGCTAGCAAACAAGCCCTAAATGTCCTCCTACCAGGCTGCTTTATAAAACTTAAATTTGCAGGACTAAAACAATTGTGCGTCATATGTAAAAGTGTTGTAATAAGTTGATAGGAGGCCATTGGGCCTCCTAACAAGTTTGTTAGAACACAACGAACTAAACAATCCTGTTAGCAATTTTGTATGAAATTATTTGAAAATTTTCCTTACAAAAGGAAGTTTCATATAGTAAAATTTATACATAGGATATTTCTTCAAAGTGTCCTATAAAATAAGTTAATAGGACATTTTACTTCAAAGGTGTCCTAAAAACTTGTTAGAACTCCCAAAAACATTCTATTAACTTATTGTAACACCTTTATATATGATACACAATTGCCTGGTCTTATAAGCTTAAGTCCTATAAATCAGTCTAGTAGGAAAACATATTTGACGTCCTATAAAGCCGATTTCGTCATAGTGGCTGCTTTCAAGCGAGATATGTTAGGTTTGGTTTTATTAAAAAAAGTATGAACTATGCATATGCATTAAATATACACAGACTAACTAACCTTGAGCCATCTTCTCCGCCTTTTCTGGAGAAACCATCATCCTTCAAGGTGTACTTTGGAGGTTGCTTGGTGGCATCGGGGCTCCCAGTACAGTCCTTTGCAATATGATCAAGAGAACCGCATTTGAAGCAACCTTTACCACCTATGGAAAAACCAATAATGAATTCATCAAATGAGAGCAATAAGATGGCTGAACATAACAACTTAAGTGCTACCAACCATCTTTACCTTTTCCGGCTTGATTGCCTTTACGCCTGTATTGGTTCCATAACTTCGAAACACTTTGACTGAAATCCACATGTATCCTCCGATCATCTATTAAAGCGTTATCCATCTGCCATGAAATATTGTAGGAAACAATTTAGTATTAGAATAGAAGACAAATGTAAATACTTAATAGCACATCTCACAATGTATAAGCACTACGAAACCTCCACTATAGAATACATCAACTTCTCAGGTCCGTAAGCTCAATTTAACTCATGGCGGCAGTTCAAACGAACAACATTCCGCCATCTTGTTTTCAGTTAGCCACCGCCTACCAGTGTTCTAAAAGACTCGGATCCAACAGCCGCCGTGGGTCAAGGCTTAAGCCCGTGGCATGTCATGTCCTAATGCAAAGTTTTTGTAACACAATATTTGATTTTTTATGCCATTTTAATGTCTTACATGCTAGGTTTTAATATATAACCTAATTTTAATTGTTTAATCTCCTTGACTCATTGAGTAATAGTAGAAAACATGTATAATATTATATTAGATATAGAGATTTGCTGCCTTAAAATATGCCATGACCTTGCCGTGGTTCCTAAGGGTTGAGGCTTGCACGCCTCATCTAGAACCTTGTCAGATACAGGCGCAGCTCTGTTTGGTGTCAAATGTCTTACAGGCAAATGTTTATCAGCATTTGGGGTGCAAAAGTTTACCAAGAGATTGGTAAACATTGGTTTATTATGCTTTATCTCACTTAACTTGCCTAAATACACATCTAAGATCCAACAACGCTCCAAAGCATTGGTTCTCCATATAGATAACTCATAAAAAAGCACAATGTAAAAAAGCTTGTGACAAAATTATGAAGCCTAATTGTATTTGTATTTGTATTTGAATTTAGATTATATATGCAATCTGAATCACCTTTCATTTGTCATCGAAATAGAAATTTCCTTCTAAGACACAAGGCATGCAATCAAAAGAAAGGATGCAAACATGAAATAGGAAATAGTATGTGTACCTTGAAGTATGCTTGCTCGCAAGATTCTTTGTCATCAAACTCTGGTAATTTTTTTTGAGAATATTAGGTTACACCATTATACATATTGATCACACAAACACATAACAAATTTAGAGATTCAAGAGAACAATTAGAATGCAGCTATACATGTTCTTTAAACACCAACAGTGAAAATTGATTTAAAATCTTTGCTTTGAACTTCTAATTTTATTGTTGAATCTAACCTGGCTACAATTTCTGCAAGCTTAAACTACTACGCGAGTTGGCAATTTCAGTATTTCACATGGTATCGGAGCTCAGATTTTGCAAAAAATTATTTCGATCATCATTGTCCAAATGAAAATCATTGATGCAATATCCAAGTTAAATATAATATAGATCATAAACCAAAGCATAAAGACTCACCTATAAAGGCATAGCACAGGCTGTCCCCAGTTTTAAAGTCGCGTATTATTTCAGCTCTGCCAAAGTTCATAGATTATATGAGTTATTCTTCCAGCAGCAACTACCTATAGAAGATAAAACTATTCGAATAGAAAAGGTTCCAGGCATTTAGTAACTTACGATGAAACAGTTCCAAACCGTGAAAAGATTGTATGCAGATCCTCATCCTATGGTCAACAGAAAAGAACGGGGATTACCAAAAAAAAAATAATAGATATAGAATCAATAAAGTATAGCCCATATCAAGTATGACCTTATTGCACTATATAAAAAACCTAACAACTTACTTCAGTAACTGGATTTAGTTTGCATACAAAGAGTACGTTATCAGGAGGCTTTATCTCAGCATCAGGAATGTCCCCTATCTGGAATGCAAAAGAAATCAAGTGCGAATGTCTTAGCAGGCCAATAAACTCGAAACGGGTTACTCTCATTGCAATTTAGAAAGAAAAAGTCACATTTTCTTCACCAACAAGTATATTAGCAATAATCATTGAAGTCACGGATGCATACACTTTCAAGCACGACTGCTCTGGAATGTGCTTCCTTCGCACGAATAACCTCTTCAAGTTCCCCTGCACCTAACTGCTCATCCATGGGGACCCAATCATCTTCAAGGCGCACCTCATCATCAACCTAAGAGGATTTACAGTATGAAGAGTGAACACGTCAACCCGAAAACATATCAAACTTGCAACCTTTTATGGTCAAAACTAAAGCATCACTAGTTTTTAATCATTAAGAGGGATCAACACATTTTGAACACACTCTACACAGCTGCACAAAATGACAACAGAATCTATATGCATAACAACTCCAAAGATATTAAGATGATTTGCTTTTCCCCCATGTAAAACATGTAAAAACCCTCGTCTTCCTTTAACAGGCATATATCATAATCATAATATTTAATCGAGTGAAGAACATGTGCTAGCGTCTCTTGAAAGAATTTTCAGCTTTAGATCCAGAACAGCCAAAATATTTGTTTTCGGTTATATACAAATAAATCATAAATGTTCTGGTCTTCTTTTTAGAAACTAAAATGGACATAATCTGATGCAAACTTGCAAAATGCCTTGTTATTCATGCAAATTAGAGAAAATTGGAGCAACGTCTTTTGGCTAGCCCACATAATGCCATATCAGCATATTTCGAAAGGGCTATAGCTTCTTATACAATACCCAAAAAAAGTAGTGAGTTGTTACCTCATCTTTTGGTTTTCCTTCAGGGGAAGCATCTGGAACTAGCTCAGTTAGCTGTGTAGGATCCTCAAAAGGGTCATCTAGTATATAAGTGTGCTTTATGCTGTAGAAAAAACATTAGTTTTGCAAGCTAGTAGAGGTAAGAAATACCGGTATGAGATAGTGAAGTCCACTGAGAATAATTAGTGTGAAATAAAAGGGTGGAGAGAGGTCAACGAACCGGATGTTTTTATATGGTCTGCTCTTCTCATCTACATAAGCTTCATTTATCCTGCTGAGAGTTTCAAGTCCTTCAGCCACCTCCCCGAAGACCTAAAATAGTTGATAATATATAGCAACATAAGAGATTACCATCTCAAAATAAATATGTAACCTATAAGCATATCCTTGCACATCCTATGCCACAATATAGAACACCATTCATTCAATGTAACTTCGGATCAACAAGACAATGGAGCAGACTGTAGCAGAAAGCAACCAATAGTTCACAGTTCAATTAAAGAATCATGAATGTGAAGTCAAATAATTCATAAACTAAAGACATCATAAAACACAAACTTACAGTGTGCTTCCCATCTAGGTAGTCAAGATCATCACGCAGTGTAATATAGAACTGGACAAACACAAAAAGTAACAGTGAGAATACAGACCGGTTGAGTGAAGAAAAAAAAAACGAGTTTCAGATTCAAAAGCAAATTAATATGTTAAAGATAGAAGGAAAAAAACTACCAGGTTCTTATAAAAAGAACATTCTAGAACCAAGTTTGATACCATGATAAAAAATAATGTTTTCTCCGCATTACCAGTATAGGACTAATTATTAAACTGATAGACAGTTCTTTTATTCCACCGAAAGTACCAAAAAACGATGGTGAAGATACCTGAGAAGCATTAAGATTTTCTCCTGCACTTGCCATGGCAACCGTACCCATCTTTGAATGCTTTAGATCCAAATGAATCTCATCACCAAAAAAGCGAGCTTGATCGCCATATAAAAATCTGAAAAGATGAGGCCATCAAATGTTAATTTGCAGAAGCATTGTTACTGTTTGATTAATAAATAGTGTCCAATATTAGCTACAATTTAAATATATTTTTGTGTTTTGTATAAAACTTATATTTGAGTCACCCCAACCGTTGACTATTTGGTCTATAAAACAGAATCTCAAAGCCAAGCCATGGGAAAGGTGATCAAATTCCCACTCAATCTTAAATTTACCTGCAAACTTTTAATAAGCCAAAACAGGCCGAATTCGAGCATAGCCTCATTAGCACAAATAAACAAACAAGCTGAAAATTCAGGTTAAGAATGTCATTTTTCATTGGTTTTTCTTTTCGAATATTTATATCAGACATAGATGTGGACCATCAACTGTGATGCAAATATAGAAGTATAACATCAAATATTTATCTATACCTTTAACATACATGTGCTTGCATGATTGTATTAGAATGTTTGTATAATTGTATAACATATGAATTATATACACGTATAAGAGTCAGGTAATAGTGAGCAGATTGACTGAACCATTTGCTTTATGAAGCATATGCTGATACAATCGCGATAAATCAAGTGAAGCTTCACAAACTCGAGCAAACTAGCCATCCAATCGCATCTTGCTTGGATGAATGAATTTTAACTGGAATTTAAATTTCAGGCAATGCATTTTCCTTAGCTTGAGCATAGCATAGGATATCAGAACTTCAGCAAGCTCCATAATACAGCCCTGGTCATATGTGTGATAAAGAACAAAACTAATCCTCGTTTTAAAAGAGTTGCGTCAAATGGTTTGTGAAAAGATATAATTGTCATCCTATTTGTTTAGCAACTTAACTCTGCTTTCCCCAAGTTTTATTACACTATAAATTTGCAAAGCTTGTAGTTTATAACTACACAAATGACAAATTACAGGAGAAATATTTTATCCTTTTGAGTTAATGTTGTTCGCATAAACATAATTTAAAATGTAATACCAAAATTCAGCTCGCCTTAACTATATAGGTTGATATGACTTTCAATTAGATTTTGTTAAAGAGAAGAAGTGTTAAGGCCTATCCTTGCCACCAGCATCATTTTTCAAGTAAATAATATCTTTTTACTTGATAAATCCCTTTAATATCTATAACGTAAATGCACCCAACCCATCTAACAATTGTTAGAGCCTCAGGACCGGCAGGTTCATCCCATAGGACCATACCTTCAGACTTTGTACTTCCTTTGTGATCATTCTTTGATATTTGTAGCAATATTTCTTTCCATCTCTTATGTTATAGACTCAGACTAGTTAAGACTTCATCCACTTTCATTTGTACGCATCTATACATGTTATATCTGTACATTACACAGCACATAGTATGGTTTTAGTTCTACAACCTTTTCGACTTTCCACTGCTCCTGAACCTCGTCCAAATTAACAATATTTGCGCACAACACATACTAACCATCAATACAACTGCATTGTGACTTGTGAGTCTACTCCGATTTCCATTAATTTTTTCCCGCCCTTCCAACATGCAAAAACCATTATAAAGTAATTTAGTATTTGCATTTTCTCATCTATTATGCCAGTTCTACCACTAAGTTATTCAAGAATACTTTATCCAATTTAATGTCTCTTAACATTCACTCACGCACCCTTTGCAACATGTTTGAGGTAGTGCCAGTAATAAGTTTGAAAAAACAAAATAAGGGATAAATAAAATTTCTTCTCTTACTTGTAGATAGAATCACCACCAGAACCTGTTCCAGTAGGATCACCTGTCTGTGCAGTAAAATCCTTCTGAACTGTGTGAAAGAGACAGCCATTGTAATATTTGATCCTGCATCAACCATGACAATGACGTTAAGTGACAAATTGATCTGAATTCTTTATCACTAATACAGCTGAATAATTTATTATGATAAATAAGTTTTTACTGTCATCACACATAACTTCATGAAGTGGGATAGCTTCCAATAGAAGATTGTTAATATTACCGCTTAGCCAACTAAGCATATATCCCATCCAAAGGTGGGGTTTGGGGGTGGGATGTAAGTAGACCTGACCTCTACCCCAAGTAGTAGAGTGGTTGTTCCATGAAGACCACCAAGTTATCACAGGAGTGTAAAATAAAGACAAAGCTTGCTCAAAAGAAGGTTCAGATAAAAAAGAAATTGAAACACGAAAATCAAGTTAGAAGTAAGCAACAGCATACAAACAGAATAAGTATTAGAAAACACAGCCAACGTAAGAAACACCCCTAATCTAACTTAGGAATCTAGTAACCTAACAACCAGTTCACTAACCCTAGCCCCCCCCCCCCCTATATCTCTAGCTCCTGTCTATGTTAGCTACAAATCCTCATCCTAGACTGCTACCCTAGTCCTATGTCTAGCTCCTATCAAAGACCATGTCCTAGAAAATGCCTAAAGCCACCATGTCTAACCTCAATTTCTCATCCCATGTCCTACTCGTCCCCTCGACAGACACGCTTTCTATCCTCATCACCAGAGACATAAATTGCAATCTGGTGTTTGTGAGAAACCATGAAGCACTTGAAGAGAAAGTTGGTTATGAAACTATCATATGCACATAATATACATGTTATGGGTCATCATTGAATGAGTTCTGAAGTAGTCTAGACATGCACTTAATTTTACATCCCAAATGGCTATAAAAAACAAAAGAAGCCAAGAACTGGTTGCGTGAGCCGAAAACATAACAATCTCTTACGGTGTGTTCTGGAATTTGGGAAGAAAACAAAAGAAAGGAACTGAAAGGAAAAGAAACGCTATTATTTATTCGTCTTCTTGAAAGGGAAGGATACGAAAGGAAAGAGAAGAAAAGAAAATAAATTTTCATGTTCTTGAACATGAGAGATAGAAAAGGAAAGATGTCATCTTTACAAATATAACCCATTGTATTGTCCAATAGTTAGTAATTCATGGGTTATTTTTGTAATTTTAATAATCATTTAAGGGTTATCTTTTCTATCATTCCCTTTCTTCCCACATTCGGGAGGAAACTTATCATTATTTTTCTTCCGATTCCTTTCCTTTCTCTCCTATCCGAGATCACATTATTTCCCTCCCCCTTCCCTCCCTTTCTTTTCCTTAGTAAAAAAGGTTTTCGAGACCAGACGTTGAGCTCTAGTTCTATGTATATGGTATTTCCATTCCATATATGTACAAGCTCAACATCTGCATGATTCATTGGTTGTAAATATAACCTGTGAAGTGTTATTTCAATATTTACTTTCAACCACGCAAGATTCTTATGTAACATGTGTCGAAAAATGAATAAGATAATCATTGGTGAAAGAAGAAAGTGAAATAAAAAGTATTGGAATCAGTAATCTTGGACAAGCATAGCAAGAAAAAAAAACAATAATGAAGTTAAAAAAAGAGAATAAGGGTTTTACTTGCAGAGTTTCAAGAAATTCTTGCAGGTCAGAGGGCATCGATCTGTATGCAAATCAAGAACGATGTCCCCCAAGCTTGTGACGATCAGAACTGACATTTCCCCTTCTTAAAACTTGATTTTCTTGGTAAGCAGGCAACTATCTGCATGCAAATACTCCTTGTTAACAAAGAAATCATTCATAACCCGACAGCAAGTGCAAACATAATGCATATATCTTACAACACTGTTAACTATCTTACATGCAAGATATTGTGGGTGACTACAAGGGATATATAGTTCTTATGTAATTTTGGTGCAAGTCTCAACAAGTGTGTCTCACAAACCATCCAAGGAGAAGTGGCATTTTCATATCTTCAAGGAATCTAGCATATGTTTGCCAAGCTCGAGAAAAGAGAGCATTTGACGTAAGCTAGTCTCCCCAAATAATCTCAACACTTCTTATTTTGAAAAAATAAATCCATCACCTTCTTTTGTTGAGTTATTGTTTTTGTTACGAAAAAAAAACAGAGGTGAATAGATCACGGAACTCTTATACAAAAAATGATTGGGTACACGCTGACATTTTGTTGTGCCATTGTTGCAATAAGGCTCCGAGGAGAAAATCCACGGTACTACAAATATCTATGTTGATGGTAAATTTTATGTATTTATGGTTGGGAAGTAGAACCTACAGGTATGGCAAATCGGTAAGCTGTAATTTGGTATATTACTAGAGTGTTTCGGTGGTTCTCTTGTCAGTGCAAATTGGCATAATATTTGAAATTTTATGTGAGCCATGGGTAGTAAGGGTGCAGAGCATTGCTTAAATCTTCTAGCTTGATCAATTTCTGTGCAAGACTATCTTCAATTTCATTTCACTTATCTGAACAACTATGACTTGAGTTGCATAGAGGTAAAGGAATTCATAAAGATTCGAGTCAGATTTTCAAGTGCACGTAAAAATCAAACAACCTTCGAAGTAATATCAGTTACGTTGATCTCTGTATAAATCTCCCGGGTTTGTTGAATAAATAAGGAGATGAACTCGAACAGTATACTAGCTAAACAACTGATGTATATATATATATATACTCAATAAGAAAGTATCAATCAAGCACAAATCAGAAGAATCATCATCCCCTCTTGTTCTTGTCATTTGGGCATTAGGGTTTCAAAACTTGGAATCGAATTGGAGGGCAATAACACAGATTGAACATTGGAAAGGTAGAAAGAAAGAAAAAAAAAAAAAGCTTACCATAAGGAATCGAGACGTTGAAGCCTTGAAGGTGAGAAGCGAATGAAATACAGGTATTGTGGAGTTTGGAGTTTGGAAGGTTTAGAGAAGTCGGGGCAAAATCAGTCCAAAATGTTCTAAAAGGTTGGCCCGGTTGATATATCTACAATTTAGAGATGGCCATATGAGCCCGGTCTATTCGGTTAACCGATATCTGACTGTAGAGGTGCACAGAAATCCGGTTATTCGATTTTGTGCAAAAACTATCCGAATCCGGTTTTCAAAAGACCGGTTTTTTTTTTTCAAACCGGATATCCGATCAGTTATTGGTTTTTTACTACACCGGTTTTTTTACCGGATTTTTATCCGGATACGATCCGATCCG